>JAYJMJ010131542.1:0-45171 GCA_036873875.1 Laminaria ephemera | reverse complement strand
CAGAAAGGCAGAAAAGTTATCCAAAAAATTAGTTGGACAGTCAGTGCGCCAGGCGAAGCTGGTAACAGATAGGAGGTGAAAGTCCTCTACGCACAAAGAGCTAACCACTCGGTGCGGCTCCGAGTCATGGGCGGTTGCTCGTAAGTGTAATGGCGGTTTTTATCAGGACACCCACCTTAGTGAAACCCTTTAACACGATTATCTTCCTTTGATAATTATTTTAAAGTGGCTGTCCGGTTAGTGTTTTTTCGGTTAAGTGGTTTTGTGCAAGTTGATACTGAAACACGAGTAGCCGGGGTCGGGTTAGTTTTGTGGAGTTCAATCCGTCGTTAGTCTGCTTTCTGGACTCGACGGATTTGCACGGCTACCTGCCACTTGAATCGAGGAAATTTTTTAGTCCAGCTTTGATAATATTATCTGTAAATCCGCTATCCAGCCCGGCGTAGAATTGCACTATCAGGTTTGTTTTTATCTCAACAAGTGGTGACTCTCGTGCCCATTTTGTCAATTGATCGGGCTCAGTGAACAATAGCTCGGCATAGGTGTTGATATCGTTCTCCATACTGGACATCCCGTAGTCGGAAACAAATCCCATAGCGATCATGTCAGATAACTCGGTGGTTGTGGCGTAAGATTGAGTTGCCTCTAACTGTTCTTTTTCTGTAGTTGGATAAAAGAAGCCCTGTGGTAGTGCCATTGTCCACTGGTGTTTTGGAAACTCGTTGCCGGCAATCAATAAGCTGGAATATTCATGATGAAACGTTCGCCGCAAATAGGCAAGGTTGAGCGATGGTAGGAGATAGCTTGTACTTAGTATCACTGCACCTCTGTCACCGTTGTATTGTGCCGTACCGGCTACAGGGTAGCCCGACAATGTAAGCTTATTGGAAAGCAGAATGTCAGGTCCGTGATCGCGCAAGAAGCCTACCGGATAAGCCTCCAGCGCCTGATTGATCGAAATCAGTGCTAACAAAGAGCGCATAGGTCCGGCGGCACTTCCTGCAATACGGGAATCTAGCGCCATGGCGTCGGTCCCGTTACGAGTAACCATGCTGTTGGTGCGGTCGGTCACTTTGTTTTGTAGGGCCTGATCCATAGCATAGACAGCCGCAACAACAGTGATAACACAGCCAATGACTGCAATCGCCAGTGGCCGGATGGTTCGGTTCAGCACTAGAATATTTCGCCTTGTGGTGGGCCGTGGAATTGGTTATTCACACAATGTTCGGATATACAAGAGAGAAAAGCCTCTGTTGGTTTATTGGGACGCGCCACTGACCGATATGGTTGTAATAGTACCTGTAACCAGTATGGCAGAGACAGCTGTTGCATAAGCCGGGCTGCCAACCAATGTTCCACCGCCAGAGGCAACGACACTGACACCGTAGGCGACTGTCACCACTGTGACTGCTACAACAGCAACTATTGAAGCAGTTTTCAGTAAGCCGAACCAATCTGTCTGTGGTTCTGGTAGTCGCTGTGCACTGGGTACTTGCACAGGAACCGGAACTGGCACAAGTACCGGTGGTCGAGGTTCAATTTCGACTTCGATTTTTATGTTCGATGCAACAAAGCTGTCGATGCCGATCTTGCCTTTCAGTTCCGAATAAGAAATCTCCGCTTTCAACACGGGCATGCCGCTGGTGGACGAAGCCTCAATCCCGATCCCGTAACTGGGCGCGTTAATATTGTTGGCCGAGACAACCATCTTGTTCGAGAACTTAACTTGATTTGTTGCGGGGTCGAAGGCAACTTTGGACTGCGACAACAAGCTGGTGAAGCCGGCATCACTTCGGGCCTTTGCAGAAAGCTCATATGTGCCGTTAGATACCAGCGTTAATGGGGGTGGATTACCCAACGTAAGAGTGATGCGCCCCTTCATTCTTACCCGCACAACATAGGCCCCATAGTCAAAAATCATCGGCTCGCCTTTCAATTCATAAGCTGTCGCGTATGGCAGCACAATGCTGGGCAGTTGGTCTCGAAGGCGGTTGGGTTTTGGTAGCCGATTGGCTGAAGGCTTCGGCGGTGCGGTTGGTAGCCCGTCCACAGTTGGCAGGCGCAGGATGGCACCGGCGTAGATGAGATCCGGATCCACTATGCGCCTGACGCCTGATTTGATTACTTCCGCCCGATTATTGAATTCATATAGTCTGGGCCACTCGGTGGGATCGCCGAGTTTGGTGCTGGCAATATCCCAAAGGGTATCACCAGGATTTATTTTGTAGGGGGTTCCGATGTAACTCATATCAACTCCATGTTAAGGCAACTATTAACTAATTTGGCGGTGGTGTAACCGAATCTGTACCATTTGCCATCCCGGCAGAGTGCGTTTCTGGTTTACTTAGTGGATTCGTCCGCTGGCCAGCGCTGACTAGCCAAGTATCTCTGAATGTCGTTGTATCATGTGCCGGATCGTTCTCATTTTGGGCTCGTGCGCAGAATCTATGGGGGATTTTACCTGTAAATACGCCGAACAGAATTATACAAGTGCAGGCATCGTAAAAGGCTAGGGCATGTAGATTTTGGAGTAGCGGTAGTGCTGAATCGAAGGTGCGCTCAGATAGCGCCAGGTGAAGCAGCGTATGTCCAAGTAGTGCGCTGAAGGGTGAGGGGCCCCTCTGTACGGCAATATGCTTATCGCTTACACTGCTGGTGATGTTGATGTTTGCGAATAGAGCTAACTACGAATGAAGCTAGTTGTTGTGCTTATTGAGGGGTTTTACGCTGTATTAAGTAAAACTAACTGGACAGCCAATTTAGGCACAGGCGACGCAAAAACTCAGACACCCATCGTAGTAATTGAGAGAATTGAAATGGATCACAATGTAATGTAGAAAATTTCCGGTTAGTATTAGTCAGAAGTCAGAAGTCAGAAGTCAGAAGTCAGAAGTCAGAAGTATGGGAAGTAGAAGTAAAATGCCAAAGTCAAGATACGCCCAAATGAGCCGAGGTGAGACGCCTTACATTCATGTCGTGAACCGAACAGTGTGGAGATGTTTTCTCTGTGGCAAAGATAAATATACGGGTAGAAGCTACGAGCATCGTCGACAACGGAGTATTAACAAGGACAGACATCGTTAAAGACGTTGGAAACTAACGACGGTGAAACATCGGCATCATAGAGCTTTTGAAAGTGGCACAAATGTCCCGCGTACTCATCCCTTTGGCGTACAAAAAAGTACCTGATCATCCATCTCTGTCAGGCGTGTTTGGCCTTTTTCAACGATCCGAGGCTCAAATGTACCGGCTCGATCTCGAGGAACTTCCAGCTCTAGCTCACCATGGTCTCCCTTGAGCGTTTTACGGCTCCTACCATTACGACTATTACCTGAACTATTGCCATCCACTGCATGTTTCTCGTCACCCAGATGGTCGTCCATCTTTACATCAAATGCTGTCTCTATCACCACCTTGCGCATCATTTTGGTGAAGTCTGCCAGGTCGCTCTCCGTCTTGATCCCTTTGCCTATTTTTTGCGCGAATGCGCGTACTTCTTTGTCGTTCAAATTTGTGGTTTCCATGATTCAATCCTGATATTTAGATTAATGAATCACGGGCATTTACACAGTTACAAATACAGTCTCTCAAGGTGAACGACTAGTCAAACGCAACTGTCTCTGATCTATCCTTGTAATTGTTTTTGCCGAAAATCACCAATATTTTTACTTGATTTCCCGTGGCGTGGTAATTGCAGTATTCCGTGAGATAAGCAACTCATGGCTGTATGTTGAATACAGCGTTTCAGATGGCCTCATTTGTAGTGCTATGTTTTCACCAGCACTCGGCCATCACTGTCCCTCCATCCAACTTTAGAACTGTGTCCATTGAAATCATTATCTACAGGTTTTCTTGTATGTGTTCTCGCCGGTTGTTCCAGCGAGAATGTCTCTCTCGAATCTATTGACGACACAGACCGCAACGTTACGCTCGGCGCGAGTGGAAACGAAGTCAATACCGACAATGCTGACTCTGCAGTGACCAACGGCAATACCAGCGATGCCGACAACATAAATGACACGGACGCTTCCAGCAATACTGATACTACCGAAAGTACTGACAGTCCGGACGACACCGGTGAGGCTGATAGCAACTCAGGCAACACGGACAGCACGGGCAACACGGACAATACGGACAACACGGACAATACGGGCAATACGGACAACACAGACAATAACTCTATTCCAACACCAGGTCTCGTCACAAACCTATCAATACAACACAGATCCGGCCAAACCTTTCTGACGTGGAACGAAGTAGACTCAAGCAGTCACTACCACATCTATAGATCAGACCAACCGATTACTACGGAAAATCTTTCCACTGCCACACTACTAACGAATCGCTGGGGACCTATTGATCAGGATAGCTCGGTACACAAGTTCGGTTCTATCGACGTGGGTGATTATCTTATAATCGAGGATGAGGGTGCACCACTTGATCCAACTACTGGACTGCATGTCCATACCACACAGAGTAACGAAGCCGGTAATGCTTATTACGCGGTTACCTCAATCGACAATGGCAGCGAAAACAAAACGATTGTTCAAGATTCCAATACACGTTCAACGGCAATCCTCGAAGCAGTAGAGACTCCCAAGCCGATTCTGACAAGCAGCTTTAATTCAGGTAAAGGGCGTGTCTACACCCACTTCATGGACTACGGGCAGTGGAATCCCACGCTGAACGGCTATGCTTTCAACTATATGGTTGCCTTGCCACACAACTTTGACCCAACTCGTTCGTATCCGCTTCAGGTGGTGCTTCATGAATTTGGCGGTAAACCAAGTGTGCTGTCTGAGACTGAACACCTGTGGGAAGTCGTTCAGTTATTTCCAAGTGACCCCGGCCCTGACGAAAATGCGTTGCATACCTGGTGGTACGGTCATGCTGCAGACCACAACTACCTGACAGATGGGTCGATCCCGGACAGCGGTTCCATACAGAACTTTACCGAGCAGCGCGTGATGCTTGCGATCGATGAAGTAATAAGTAACCCGAACTTCAGTATCGACACTGATTTGATACATGCGTACGGTAACTCGATGGGGGCCGGTGGTGCATTAAGCCTTGGCATGCGTTACCCGGCAGTATTTTCTGGCATATACGCCAGCCAGCCAATGACCAATTTCTCTACAAGCCCGTTGTTTCAGGAGTTTATGGTGCAATTATGGGGTGAACAATCAACTGATCTGCCTAACATCATACGCGGCACACACGCCAGCGGCATCGCAAAATATAGCGCTGATGGATCACAGCCGGTGTCCACGTGGAGCTGGCTGAACTCTCAACAGCAATTCCGTGATAGAAGCGCCGACAATTTCTCGTATCTTATTATTGATGTCGGTAAGGCTGATAATACCATTCACTATCCGACACAGGGAGAGCCATTAATACAGGCTCTGACAGACGGAAAGATCCCGTTTTCAGCCATCTTGTCTTGGGATGCTGACCACGGCTGGGCTGATTTCAATGCGGTGAATATTGATCAATTCGGATTAAGCCCGGATGGCATCGACCCATGGTTTTATCCGAACTCGCTGAGTTTTGTCGCACTGCAAAACGCGAGTGGCTCTGGTCCCTTGCCACCGCTGCCTACCTTTGATGATTATTATAATATAAACATCGAATGGTCGACCGCAGCAAATAGTTTTCATGAGCCTATCATTGAAACAGCTACCCGCTACGAAGTGTCTTTGCGCTCGACCGGCCCTGCCCAGACAGCATCGGTAACACCACGCAACACCAGCGAATTTAAACCAACCAGCGGACAGCAATGCACCTGGACTGCACGACGCAACAGTGATGTTACTCAGATAGGCAGCGGTAACATCAACGTTGACATCAACCATCTTGCAACGGCTGTTAACGTACCTGTTGAAACAGGTGCCGGCACTCGACTGACAATAGATTGTTCATAGACAAAAAAACCGGAAGTGATGATGAAGTCATGCTGCCCTGGCACCAGTTGTCCAAGGGCAGTATGCAGAGTCAGTGTTATGTGGCAGGGAGTCGTTAGACAAATTTCACAGTGAATTACAGTGCAGGCAGCTAAGGGAGGCGGAAATAAAAAATCGCAAAAGAAACCGGCACCTATTGCTGTAGATGTGAAAATTAAAATGGAACACTATTTAATTTAGTAGATAGACGGACAGCATTATTCAGAAGTCAGAAGTACGGGAAGTGTCAGTAAGATTCCAAAGCCAAGATACGCCCAAATAAGTCAAGGTGAGACGCCTTACATTCATTTTGTGAGCAGAGCATTGAAGAGAAGGTTTCTCTATGGTGAGGACAAGTATCAGGTAGAAGCTACAAAATTCGTCGGCAATCGATAGAGGATGAGATACTCGGACTGTCGGGATTGTTCTCGTTGGGGTTTTCTGGGTACGCTGTGATGTCAAATCACTGCCAACTATTTCTGTACATCAATCTGAATTCGACCGGTCTATGCCAATAATCGTTCACGAATTAGAATACGGTCAGAAGATAATCGACGTAAATAGAATTGCCAATCCAAATGGTGAGGGTGCTGAGTTTATTTCAGAATTCCTGAAATGTTAGCGATGTGTTGGGATGTATAGAAGCCTGTAACGCCCCAACGGAAATATCTGGGCAGCCATTTTTGGATTGGAGCTAACTTTGGTTTAACGGAATTATGTTTTACATCAAGAGTATTCACTCGTACGGGTGTCTCGCTAAATATTGTAAATAATCACTTAGAAAACATGCTTTGGAGAAACGACGACGCAGCTGTGCTGGTTTAAGGCAGCGGCGGCGTTCCTGATGTCGCTATGTTAAGGGAGGGCCTCAGGTTGGTGTGCTGACGCATATAATTATGCAGTCCTATCGGGTATAGTCTACGACTTTGGAGCGATTCAGCGGCAGGAATTTACTTGTTCTGTAACACCATAACCACCGCTTATGACCAGAATAAAGCCTTTAAGCGTTCCATTCTTGATTCCGCGAAATCTACCTGGTCTCCCTGAATTAATTCTGTAATAAGTGTCGAGAGGATCTCCATGAATATTAATCGTAGAAGCCTGCTGAAGGCGGGTTCAGTATTAAGTGTTGCACCAATGGCCTATGCCAGTAACTCACATGGTG
The DNA here is from genome assembly GCA_036873875.1 of Laminaria ephemera. Taxonomy (NCBI): domain Eukaryota; class Phaeophyceae; order Laminariales; family Laminariaceae; genus Laminaria; species Laminaria ephemera. The sequence goes on along the minus strand of JAYJMJ010131542.1, from coordinate 38,067 downwards.
CTGAATTTACAAATGAACCCGGTTCTGACGTCGTAAAGTTGGGCTTCACAGTCCCGCGGACCGGAGCATTTGCGTCTGAAGGGCAAGAAGAACTTAACGGGTTTCAACTTGCGGTTGAACATATTAACGGCGTTGGTGATGGGGGTATGCTCAACACTATGCAGCCTTCATCATTACAGGGTAACGGAATCCTTGGGAGGCGTGTTGAGTTTGTGGTTGCAGATACAGAGACTCGTTCGGCAGTTGCGGCAGAGAATGCGCGCAGGTTAATTGACGAAGAAGGCGTGACGATGATATCCGGTGGTTCGTCCAGTGGGGTGGCGATCGCTTTGCAGGATGTGGCCCAGGAGAAGGGAATTATCTTTATGGCCGGTTTAACGCATTCCAACGATACGACCGGTATTGATGGAGTAAAGAACGGGTTCAGGCATCATGTTAACGCTTATATGTCAAGCACTGCGCTGGCAACTCATCTTGCGAATACCTATACAAGTCCAAGGAAAGTCTATTATTTGAGCGCAGATTACACTTGGGGGCGGCAGAACGAAACCGGTTTTCGTGATGTGTTTGAGTCGCGTGGCTGGGAAACAGTGGCTGCGGTTGCAACTCCGTTGGCAGAGACTGACTTTACCAGCTACCTGACACCGGTGATTGAATCCGGTGCTGACACACTTATTATGTCGGTATACGGTGCAAATATGGTCAATATGATAAGCGGTGCCAGTAATCTGGGCCTTAATGACCTTGTTGTAAATGATAATTCCTTTGTCATGGGTATTCCCTTGTTCACTGACATCATGGCCCGGGGAGCCGGCGCGGCAGCAGAAGGAGTGTATGGCACAGGTAACTGGCATTTCTCATTGCCAGATGAAGCGAGTCAGGCTTTTAGTAGCTCATACAGTGCTAAGTATGGAGCCGCACCATCGGCGGCTGCGCACACCTGTTATGTACAAACAATGTTGTACGCTGACGCTTGTGAGCGCGTCGGAACGTTTGATCCCTGTAGAGTGGTCGCAGCACTTCAGGATCACAGTTTCAGTGGGCTCGGCAATGGTGACTGCCTTTACCGTGCTGCAGATCATCAGTGCTTCAAAAGTGTTCCGATAGTAAAGGGTAGCGCCAATGGTGCTTTGACCGTTGAAACTCAGATACCACAAAGCATCGTAGAGTATTCTGTTGACGATGCCCGCTTCAATACAAGTCATGGTGAATGTTTCAATGGCATTGAGTCTGTTGCGGTCTCTGAAACTTCGTCCAGTATAAGCGGGGATAGTACAACTAGCGGTAATGACGGGAGCGACAGCAGTAGCGGTGGCGGTGGATCGCTGGCTATAACAGGGCTTGCCGCAATTGGTGCTGGCTTGATCGCTCGCAGAAATATGGGCCTGAGAGATGATCCGCCCGCAAACTAAATAGAAATGCTGCCGCATAATAGGGTGTCAGAGTGCGGTTAGCTCTGGTATGGCATTGCGCCTATCCACGGCTTTGGGTCTCACACCAGAGAGTTGGCTTGCAATGCACTATTAGTATGATCGACGGTATAAAATGCAAGTGGTGGATTTGAAGTCTGTAAATAAGTTTAGCTTCAAGTTGGTAGGGCAGGCGCCTGCAGCTCGACGATTTACGCCGTGTTGGATAAAGGTGCAGAGTACAGTATTAGGTCAAAAGAAATTGGCGCACTTTGGAATAAGGGCAAACCCACAGAAGCTGAAGAAGAGTCTATGGTCAATTGAATTAACTGGATATCGATATTAAAAATAGAGCTGCTATTGGGATCTTGAAATTCATTGTATCTGCTTTAATTTTGTGTGCTTTTGGTGTCGTAGGTTACGCAGTGTTTGGGCCGCTCTCACCGCATCGAGCTTTACCTCTGGAACTAAGACACAAATACACCGACTACCACCATGCTACAGGTCCGTTTGCTTCTGATTTTATTTATTGTCTTACTGTGACCTCTACTGAAGATCAATTTGTAGAGTTCTCGATGAATCTGGGTTTACGCAAAGGGACCGGACTTTCAGAAATACCTTCATGTAACAAGTATCATACAGATGCATCGGTAAGGTGGGATGAGAGGCAAAAAAGCAGTGCGCAAATCATCTATGAAAATACCAATACAGATAGCGAGCATGGTGAGATATCATTTTATGAAGATAATGTTTTGTATTTCATGGCTTGGGATCATTAGCTGTAACGTTTCCCATCAGGGCAAAGTTGGAAGCGAATTGCCTGGGCAAGGCTACTAAGAATGCAGCCAGCTTGCATAATACAGAACTGCACGCAGATCATGGCATTCCCTACAATGGGTGTATTACTAAATGTTTCCTGGTCGGGACTCGGGCAAGCTTTCTAAACCGGCTGTTACGACAACTGTTTTCAGTCAATTGCGCTCGATGGTGTTTTGAAGCCTGCCTTAGCGGGGGCTGCCTTCGGAGAGCTGTTATCCCTCAACACGACTGTAGCTTTTCATTAATTACCCATAGTCTTGCTGACTATGGGTGGCTACTGCCTGGTCACACTTGACGCCGCAGGTTTGTACCGGGAGTCAAGTTTCGACAAACGTCAGTTTACTAACCAGAGACTCTGCAGCTCTGGCTCTGTTCCCATCCCCAGCCGTCGCCATCTGGGTCGCTGCTTGCAGAGCGACAGATCGGGTGTTTGCCTGTAAAAGGCTCTACTTCATCAGTCGAGCTCTGTGCTGATACACGGCAGCTGGTATTGCTTTCCCATCCCCAGCCGTCTCCGTCAGGATCACTGCTGGCGTACTCGCACACCGGAAGGTTGTTGCTGGTGCCCCCGGCATCGCTTGCGAAACAACCCAGATCAATTGCTGATTGCACATCGGCGACCGGAAAGCACGCGCCACTCGGCAGTTTTCCCGGTACATAACGATCAAGCCATTGATCATGCAATGCCTCTTCAATGAAGACGACAAGATCATCAATCTCATTGTCATTCAAACCCAGTGGCACAAACTTATCTGACAGATTATCTATTGCCGCCTGGTTCTGAGCGACTGCAGCATTTTTGTATTCAATAACTTCTCGAACTGAACTAAATGACGCGCCGTGGCCAAAGATATTGGTGTCGGTCAAATTGTAGAGCTGGGGAATCTTGAATTTATAGTCATCTGCGGGATCATTGGTAAAGCCGCCACGCCCTCTGCTGGTCGCATCATCAACAGTGCCGTGTATCAGTGGATGTGTCGGGTCGAAATCATTAAAGCCAATTGCAAAGAACATTTCTTCACTGGTTGCTTCAACGTTAGAGCTCAGTGCCGGACCGGTATGGCAACTTGCACAATCCGCTTTGCCAAAAAAGAGATTGGCCCCGCGTAGTTGCTGTTGTGTCATCGCGCCCCGGTCACCACCAAGCCAATTCTGAAACGGCGCAAAATTGCTTAAGATAGTCCGTTCGTAGGCGGCAATTGCCTTGGCAGCACCCAATGCAAGCGCCGTTACGGTGGTTCCGTTATCCGGAATGGTGCCGGTAGCACCGTCTGGATAGGCTTTGTCATAGAGGTATCGATACTCGCTATTGGTTTGCAATACAGACTCGCTGTCAAACCGCAGGCGATGAACCTGGGTACCCGCTAGAACCTGGGTCTCCAATCCCGACAAACCAAAGGTGTTCGCCTTTATTGGTTCTGGTCCAGCGTTATCAACGGTGGTGACTGCAGCGTTGATGCCGTTACTCGTATTGCCGAACGATCCGTTCCACAGCATCAAATCCTGATAGGCCGTATTCAACACAGTCGGGGATGTTACTGGCTGCAGATCCGGCAGGCTTAAATCACCGGCAGGGGCGCTGGCATCAAGACCTTTTTTCAGGGTCCGCCCGGTGCCATCCGAACCGAATCCAACCCCACCGTCTCCCAGGCCCTGGGGAACACCGGCCTTAAACCCTGCGGCAACATGATGGCATGATGCACAAGACCAGGTTTCAGTTCTCTCGGGGTCGGTTCCGTTAGTTCCGATAGCTGTTTCGTGATACAGAAAACGCCCGAGCGTCACTTTGGCTCGGGTTATCGGGTTGTTGGGGTCCTGGGGAATACTCTCGAGATCGTTATTATCAGGCATGCGGTATGCCTTCAGGCCGACCCCGTTTGAGTGCTGGTTAATGCTGTTGATCAACTGCTCTGATAACGTATGTTGATCTGACGCAGCCACCGGTAAAGACAGAGTGAGAATTAATGCAGCAAAGGGAGTGCGGAAAAAACGAAGAGAGAAATCCAAAGGTTTGGACTGAGAAAGAATCATTACCGGGTATATCCTGTAGCTATAATCAACGTCTTTAAAGTTACAAGGTTTGTCACTGTAGTCCACGGTAATAGTACCGGGAAAATGTACCTTTATTACCACGGTATGGCTTGGGTTGTGGGTGACCAGTTTACCGGAAATCATTTTAAGAATGGAGCCGATCTAAACCCGGTACTCCAAGAGAAATACCTCATGGATAACTTGTGTTTCTCTATTCTGTGATAGTGCCCATCATTTAAGCATCATAGACTTGGTCATTACCACGACGATTTAGCGGGAGCGTATACCGGTGTAGCCTGCCTGTGGGTATGGATCCCGCCTCCGATGTTCGCGGCAGCGCACACGGTTATTCCGATAACCCGGCATCACGGAACGCACGCTCAACGTGATCTCTGTTATTCGAATCCTGGCTTAGTATTGCCATCATCATCGCAGATACAGATGTTTCGTAACCAAGCATGGTGTATTCATCCAGCGCCCACTGTGCATCATCGGTTTGTCCAAGTCGCGTATAGTTGGCGATCTGAAATCGAAGACAATAAGGAGCGGTGGGTTGCTGTTCCAGGCATTGGTTAAATGGCTCAACAGCATCGGTGTATCTTTTTGACTGAAACAGCGCATTGCCATAACCCAGAAAATACCAGAAGGGTGGGTTCGGATGGGTAGCCAGGGCGGCTTCAAGGATCGGGATTGCCTCATTCTGTTTGCCCTGAAATATCTTTACTGCGGCAAGATACGCTCGCGCATCATCATTGTCGGGCTGAAGTGACATTGCATATTCAAGGTGTTGCATTGCAGTATCAAGGTTCTTAACAGAGACCACCGAATGCAATCGACCCAGAGCATAGTGCCCGATCCACAAATTTGGATCGAGCTCTAAGGATTTATCAGCATAGTAGAACGCGCGTTTCTCGTCGGCCTCTGTAAGCACGGTCCAGTTGTTTTCCAGCCGAATAGCATATGAAGCTGCAAGTTGTGCATAGGCAAGCGCGTAGTGCGGGTCGAGTTCAATGGCCTTTCTAAAATGGCGTTCGGCTTGCAGGCTGTTGGTATAGGTGAATGTGCTTATTGCCTGCCGTCCCAACAACACTTCTTCAAACGCTAGTGGAATATTGGTCCTGCGATTGCCAAGCCTTTGCTGATCATGCTCTGTCAGTTCCACAGAAAGTTCACGCACAAGGTGTTGCAGCAAATCATTCCGGTAGCTCAACAGTATTTCGTTACTGCCGCGGTAGGTGCCCGCCCACTTCACAACGCCATCCTGACCGTCCAGCAGTTGCACAGAAATCTTGTACTGGTCGTTTGCCTGACGCACCTCTCCCAACACGAGGTATCGGGTCCCTAGCTCACTGGCCAGCTTTATCGGATTACTTTTTTCTGTCACATGAATCGAAGAAATGAACTCTGGTATCACGCGAAAGCTGGAGATCTCAGAAAGTTCATTAATCAGATTTTCGGCAAGCCCCATCGACAGATGATCAGGTGCATCACTGCTAAGGTTTTTAAATGGCACCACAGCAATGACTTCACGCGATACCGGAGCTGATGTTTGGTTGAAGGGATTCCAGAGCCAGTACAATATAACGGCGGACAATAGTATTGCGGCGATCGATAACTCGTGAAGTTGCCAACGCCACGTGCCTGTTGCATTAGACGCAACGTCCGTCTGTGTTAATGTCTGGCGACTACCAAGTGAAGCGTTGATTCGGTATCCGCGCTTGGGAAAAGTTTCCAGCAGCTTGTGGTCGCTGTCTCCCAGTACCTTCCGAATGTCCGAAATACAGCGACTGATACTTTCATCAGTAGGCAGGGTTTCCGGCCAGACAGTCGCGGCCAGTTCGTCCTTGCTCACCATTCTTCCATGATGCGCAAGCAGTGTCTCTAGCACTTTCGTGGATTTGGCACGCAGCGGCAGTGGCTCCCCGGTAGAGTCGATCAGCTGCCTGTTTTGCATCTCATAACAATTGTCCGCCAACGTAAATACGACTGACGCTGTGCTGCCTTCCTGGTCCATCCAAGCTCCGTTGTCGATGGCCGAGCCAGCATATGATACGCAGCGGATTCAAACAAGAAAAACCAATATTCGACCGGGTTGCCAGTCCTTTCCAGATAATTTCCATCTTTTTTCAAGCTGTTTCGGTGTGTTAGGGGCACTCTCGATTCTGAGCAGACAGGCTCAGTTTTAATATAACTATCAGAGAGTTAGTGTTATGAAAAATCACAGAAAATCAGGGGTTCTCAACAGAGTTCCAAAAGCTTCGGTGTCAGGCCGCATGCTTTCTCTGGCCATCGCTATTGGTACATTGGCGATAGCTCAGGCAGCAGCAGCTGAATCATCGCAAGTATGGAGGCCATGGCTTATCCAGACTACCGAATCGTACCGTCCAGAGACACCCCCTGATATCACAGCAACCACTGCAGAGCTTCAACAGCTAAAACAAAGAACGGCCGAATTAACCGCATCGCAAAGGTCTAATGTGGAGTATTGGCAACCCGGTGCGGCAAACTATCGATGGGTGGAAATCATACTCGAGCGCTACCGCAAGGGGCCACCGTCCCCATTTAAAAGTAGAGGAATGGCACTTCTAAACGCCGCGATTTACGATGCGCTGGTGGTGTCTTCACATGCTAAAAAGCACTATGCCAGAGTGCGGCCGACGGGTATCACCACGATTGGTGCTTCGCCAGACTCTAGCAGCTACCCTTCCAGCAGAGCGGCTGCTGCGGGTGCTGCTGCCGCAATGCTGGGCTACTTGTTTCCAGATGATGCGAACGAGTTTACCCGCCTGGCACAGCTTGCCGCTCAGGCCCGTATTGACTCGGGACACAATTTTCCCAGTGATACTGACGCCGGGCTTGAGTTAGGTTCCGCTGTTGCCCAAAGCTACATTGCCTACGCTGAAAAAGACAACTCTGACAGCCAGTTCAACGGCGCGCGCCCCACTGGACCAGATAAACTTCAGGGCGAGGTATTTGTTTATCCAACGGCAGGAGAATGGCAGACATGGGTAATTGAATCGCCGGATAAATTTGTGCCGTCGCCACCACCTGCTATTGATTCCGCACAAATGAAGGTTGAGCTCGCGGAGCTGAAATCTATTGAACGAACCGTTCCGGTAGCCATGCAAGGATGGACCAACCATTCAGTCACGCGCGCCTATCATTGGTGGTATGAGCGTATTGGCCGGGCAGTTTTTGAAAATAATTTGCAGGAAAGCCTGCTGACGTCAGCATTGGCCTACGCCACTATTGCTGTTGCCAACCAGGATTCAATTATCGCTTGTTTTAACGCCAAGTATACCTACTGGATGATACGACCTGCACAGCTGGACAAAGAGGTGCCGACATTATTCCCCAGCCCTCCTCATCCTAGCTACCCTGCAGCCCATTCTTGTTCAAGCCGGTCTTATGCTGTTACGTTTTCACACTTTTTTCCAACGCATGCAACTGCAGTGCATGAAGCGGCTGAAAAGGCAGGGCAATCACGAATCATTGCGGGCATACACTACCCATCAGACAAGCTTGCCGGAGATGAGCTTGGCACTGCAGTGTCAAACGAAGTAATTGGCTATGCCGAAACTCTGAAAGGCGGCTGAATATCAAGAGGAGCTGTCGGGTCATGCAAGTCACAATTTGCGTTACTTGCATGGCCTGGCTCTGGTGTAAAATGGGCATCCCAATAGAAACCCATAACCGAAATGCAAATACGAAACCTGGAAAAACGTGACTTGCAGGAACTGATTGAGCTATATGCGCACCTTAATCCAGGGGACGCTGCACCAAACCCGGAGGCTGTTCAATCAGTATGGGAGCAAACAGATGCAAGCGGAACTATCGAATACATGGGGCTGTTCATTCAGTCGAAGCTGGTCTCCAGTTGCCAGAAAGTGGTTGTGCCAAATTTCACCAGATCGGGTCAACCATATTGTCTGGTGGAGAACGTGGTAACGCACGAGGGTTTTAGAAACAAGGGCTATGGTAAAACACTGTTGAAGCACACTATAGACCTTGCGTGGGGTGAAGGGTGTTATAAAGTTATGCTCATGTCGGGTAGAAAGGACGAGTCGGTTATGCAGTTCTATCGGGATATTGGCTTTTCAGATAATGAGAAGCGTGCGTTTGTTGTCAGGCGTGGGGGTGAATAAAATAGAGGTGCAACTATCTGGCTGGCTTCGCAGTGTTTTTAGTTCTGGTGTGCCAATTGAAATTGGTTGTTGTTACCTCATGTGTGATAATCGAAATTATTAGTAATATCATTGCCGGGTTACGGCGGTGGTGGTCAAAGCCGGCTCGGCAAGAACCTCAAAATACAGTCAGAGACTCTGCTGTACCGTCCTGGAATAACCGAAGGATAAAATGAATCTTCTTTTCGTTTGCAGTGAAAATCGCCTGAGAAGTCCTACCGCCGAAGCAGTATTTTCAGAATATAATGGTGTTGAAGCAATAGGAGCAGGCACCAATAGTGATGCTGATACTCCTGTGTCAGGTGACTTGATTGAGTGGGCAGATGTGGTTCTGGTCATGGAGAAATCTCATAAAAACAAAGTGTCCAGCAAATTCCAGTCTCTTCTGAAAGACAAGAAGTTGGTGTGCCTTGATATACCAGACAACTATGAATGCATGCAGCCGGAGTTAGTAAGCCTGCTCAAGGCCAAAGTGCCGCGTTATATTCGTCTTCCGTTGTAAGATGGCTTTGGAAAGGTTTCAGGGTATGTTGAGTGGTTCAATCACAATCAAAAGTTCCGGTTTGTAACGGTCCGTGCCCGAGTGGACAGTGTTCTATGAGTCTGCAATTAGTTGAATAATAATGGGGGAGTTGAAAATGTTGGATTTCACAAATGGCCGGTGGATATTTGAACCAAAGGTAAGTGAAGTAAGCGCTACTTCAGTCTCTATCACAACAGAGCCTGAAACTGATTTCTGGCAACGTTCTTACTACGGCTTTCGCAATGATAATGCCCCGGCTCTACTGATAGAGTCAGAAGAAAATTTCACTTTCACAACACAGGTAGAATCTGAGTACCAGACACTGTTTGACCAGTGTGGTGTGATAATTTACCTGGATAGTCAAAATTGGTTTAAGGCATCAATTGAGTACGAAAACAATAAGTTTTCAAGGCTGGGAAGTGTTGTTACCAACCTGGGCTATTCTGACTGGGCGACAACAGACATCCCGCTGCCAACAACTATTTGGTACCGTTTAAGCCGGCGTGGTCCTGACTTCCTGATTGAATCTTCGTTTGACGGTGTAGCATTCAAGCAAATGCGAATTTTCCACTTACACCAGTTAGGCGAAACTACCGAAGAAATGGGTAAACGTAATTCACCTCAAGCACCGATAAATGCGGCGAGTTTTGGTGTTTATGCGTGCAGCCCGTCTCAATCATCGTTTACCGCCAGGTTCACCAATATGACCATGGAGGCTTGTCATTGGTTGGCACACGCCGGGTAGTGAATGCTTAAAAAGCCAGGCAACGTAGAATTTCTACATTGGGTGTTTTCGGCTGAAAGTCTGGATTCGTGTTTGAAGCTTAATGGTTTTAGTTTGGTGTAAGTGCTGAATTATTCCACATGGGTTAAAACCCATGGCAGAAAATTAATTATATTACTGAAAAATGTTTCGCTGGAAACATGCCACTTTATTTGTAAGGATGGTGTTGTTTCTTTGGCGTAGTTATTAATTCTGTATCTTGTCGAGTGATTTTCAAGCATTGACGTACCAGGCGGTATCAGCATAATTATTGTGGTTACTTTCTCTTTGGTCGCCATGGCTATTTGTAACGAGTACAGGTGCGGTGTGTAGGCTCATGTAGAGCCTTTCTATCTCTGACCATCATACTATCTGCAGCCTGTGCTGAGAATACCGCGCAAACCGTTGCTGATTTTCCTGGAAGGCATCTATACCACTGTCGCTCCTATGGTAATGTTGCCTTTTTTGGCGGAATATTACCGGTGATCAACAGGTTTTGTGTGCAAGTGGCTTCAGGAACAGTGGGTCGTTTCGAGCAATTGAAGGTTTGAAGAATACTTAAGTTCGTTCAGTGGTCGGGTGTTCTTTTATATTAGACTGTTGTTTGGTCCAGGTTATTCAAACTGCCCCCTGATCGCACGGCTTGACCGAATCACATAAACCGTTGCCATCAGGCTTGCGAAAAACATAACGCCAGCCATTGGAATCGGTGTGCCATTGTGTAGCGTGCTGATTAGTGCTCCACTCAACGCTCCGGCTGTCATCTCCGTCGCTTTCACCACTGATGATGCGGTGCCACTTTGATCTTCAAAAAAGTGCAGAAAATTTGTCAGTGCGTTGCTTTTGATCAAGCCAAGCGAACTGATTACCAGAAGCACGCAGGCCATCACCCAGAGTGATGCATCGTCAGCAAAGAGTGCAGCAATCAGCAACAAACTAGTGCTTACCATGGTCAGGCGAACACCCCATACAAATATTAATCGTGAATCCCGCTGACGTAACAGGTATGCATTGCCACGATTGGCCAGCATCAGGCATACAACGAAGCCGGAAAAAACCATGGGAAATTGAATTGCAGATACGCCCAGATACTCGTTTAGTAAAAACGCCGCTTGGGTCAGGTAACTTAGAAAGATCGCACTGGAACAGACACAGGCTAAAAAATAAGGTCGGGCTTGTTGATGGCAAAATATAAAACGATAATTGTTCATCGCCTTATGTAGTGAGAACGCGGGTAAGGCGATTGATTTGTCGCGGCTCTCCGGCAAAAACGCTTTGGCCAGTAAGACTAATGCTGCAGCGTAGAGTGCTAAAAATCCGAAAATAGATTGCCACCCCCATAACGCCAGTAGCACGGAGCCTACCACCGGCGCCAGCAATGGGGCGGCCATCATGATGAAGGCGACTGTGGTCATTACTTTGGCTGCTTCCTGGCGTTCAAAGCGATCGCGTACTATCGCCGGTACAACCACCGTGGTGATACCACCACCGAAGGCTTGAATGAATCGAAGGCTGAGCAGTCCCTCATAGCTTTCAGTTAGCATCATGGTCAGGCTTGTCAGCGTAAAAACGGTAAGGCCGAGTACGCCCATCGTACGCCGGCCAAAGTGGTCACTTAGTGGCCCGCCCACCAGGCTGCCCAGTGCATAACCCACAAAAAAGCTACTGATTGTGAGTTCGAGCTGGTGCAGGCTGTAGCCCAGATCAATGGCCATCACCCCGAGGGCCGGTAGATAGGCATCGATAGCAAACGGAATAACAGAAATGATGGCAGCCAGCATGTAGCTAAGCTGTGTAGTGTTCAGCGCTCTGGGCACAAAGGTGTCTCGTCGATAAATTTCAGGCCGTACTGTAGTCCAGACCTTGGTATGCGATCAAATACATGATATGCATATAACCTATGAATGAAACCGATTATTTATCGCTGGACGGCAAAAGTCTGAAACTGCTGCAGCTCGTCTACCGAACAGGTTCTGTCAGTGCGGCGGCAGGGCAATTGGGCGTCAATCAGTCTACGGTAAGCCATAATCTAGAGCGATTGAGGCGTTTGCTGAATGACCCGCTGTTCATTAAGAGTGGGCGTGGTGTCGTTGCCAGTGCCAAGATGGAAGCGATGCAGGACGCCATCGAAGAGGTGCTGGCTGGCCTGAGCCGTGTGGCAAACCCGCAACCTTTCGACCCACTGAGTTGCCAGCGCCAATTCACATTGGCGGCAAACGACTTTGAACACGATATTATTGTGCCGCAACTTTTTCGTCTTTTAGCGCAAGAAGCGCCGTTAGCCCGGCTGCGCACTGTGATTTCCCAGGCTGCAGACTTTGACCCGTTATATGCGTCGCAGATTGATGTGGTCCTGACTCCACGAAAACCACCGGCAAGCGCTGGTCTGGTGTCACAGCAGCTGTTAAGTGATAACTTTGCGCTGTATTACGACTCTACTGTCCGTGATGCTCCATCAGATCTGCCCTCGTTTCTACAATCTAGGCATGCGTACGTTAAATTTGAAGACGGCCCGTCTGCCACGTCAATCGATAAGGCTTTAGAAGCTTTGGGTGAGAGTCGCCGTGTTACTTATACCGCCCCCAACTTTGCCGCTCTGGGTGCTGTGATGCGCGGTAGTGATTTAGTGGCGGTGTGCCCCTCTCGTTTAGCGCTTGGCTCGCTGCATGAGCTGAGCAGCTGTGCTCCGCCGATTGAAGTCGAGCCAATCGATTTTAAAATGATCTGGCACGTTAAGTTTCGAAAGTCTGCAGAGCACGCCTGGTTTAGAGGCTTGATAAAGACTGTCGTTGATGGTCTTTAGTTTTAGTTCATCAGTTCATCGAGCCTGGCTTACTTTTAGTCGACCGTGATTATGCTGCTTGCAATGTGATCGTAAGAGCCAGTTCGACGCTGTATTGCCTGACGAGTAAGCTCTTCTGAAATGGAAGATGACCATCAAACCGTCCAGGGGTAATGTTCATGTTCCGGTTTACAGAGGGGGTGGTTGGAAAAATCGTATTTTTACCAGAAACGGTTAGTCTGAATATCAAAATTTCTGTAGTGCTGGCGACCCTGGCTTTCAGTCAACCGGTTGTATTTCCTTGGCTGTGCTTGCTCCGCTCACTATCCTGCTTGTGTTAATTTGTAAGGGGTGATCGCGATGACAGAGGTTCAATTGCAAAACGATATCGTCAGAAACTGGTTTGAGGATGAGTTCTTTGATTTACACCCATTGCTGCAAAAACTTCATTTGTATGGTGGAGAGCTATCCGGAGAAGTAGAAATATCCTACGGATCAGGGCTGGCTGGTTTGATAGGCAAGCGGTTGGCTGGAAAGATGAAGCTACCTGGTCAGGGGGTTCATCAGTTAGTCGTTTCTATATTCCACTCGCAGGCGGGGCTACATTGGAATAGAAGATTCAATGACAGTGCCATTGTTAAGTCTGTATTTGTGCCGGTTGGTAATCATGAAAACGGGTATTGGGTAGAAACAACAGGGCCTGTCACCATGATGCTCACGGTGGATATTATAAAGGGTGGCTGGTATTGGCGTTGTTTAAAGGTTGCTTTATTTGGAATCCCCATTCCTGTTTGGTTGATACCAGAATCCCGTGCCTTCAAGTTTATTGAAGATGGTCAGTATGTTTTTCAGGTTTCATTTTCCTATCCGTTGCTTGGGAATCTTGTGTCCTACCAAGGGATTCTGGACGCTGACTCTGCCAGACAATGAGTATCGGCTGGTAGCTCTGTTCCAAATAGTCAGCAATTCGGGGTGTTTTTATTTAAGGGTGTTGTACTAATTCCAGAAGCATCTTCAATCAGGTCGAATAGCGGGTTGGCTTGCTATGTTCTCTTATCGGAACAGGCCAGAAGTATCATCGCACGTTGTCAGGCCTCGGCCTGTCGCACAATCAAGATTGTGCGCTGTTCTCAGTGCTGATACCTGGTGATCCTCGCTGCAGCAATTATTGGAATCTCTCCTGCCAATAATTACAAGGCTGAGTAGAGCAATTAGTAAACATGAAATGGCTGGCATTGAAATACTCTCACCTTTTATTTAGAAAATGAACCGCGAACACGGTCTGAGTCAGGGGCTGATTTTTATCACAAGGGGCATTGGATTCGTGTAACGATGTCTAGGCTAAGCCCCCCACACTCGTGGCAAACGCCCCGTTAGCTGATTGCTGTGCGTCGGTGTACCATTCGAGTGTGTTCAAGTCGTTCCTGTTCTTCAATACTTGTCCGTGAGGTAGGGTTGGCCTGCAGCCGTTGGATGCTGATCGGTTCGCCGCTGATTTCACAATACCCGTATTCACCGCACTGGATTTTGTACAGTGCCATTTCCACTTCACTGAGTAAGTCTGTATCAAGCGATTTCTGCCTGAGTTGTACCATGCTCTGCATTTCCTGCTGTGCTTGATCCAACGGGTCACTCGCATGTTCCTGCTTAACCAGTTCCGCATTTTTCACTAGTAGTTGTTTTTTCATTTCGTTTAGTTGAGCGTGTATTAATGACAGTTGATCTTGATTCATGGCTTTGCTCTCATCGTTTTTCATGGTTGTTCTAACTGACTTAGTGCTATTTTCTGCGTTGCCTGTTAGGCGCACGCGATTTGTCGAGTATTAAGAGAATTGTCGAGTTCAATGATTCTGAGAACCCGGCCGGTATTCAGCTTTTTGCGATCGGTTGCTGAAAGAGTCTTCTCGGTCACCAGGACCAGTGGTGTTTCTGGTTTAAAGCAGCTAGTCAAAAAGATCAGAAAGGCCGATTTATCCACCCCGAACGTATCGAGGTCAATGATGAGCAATTCGACTGAATTATTCTCTGTGATGCTTGCTACATAATCCAATGGATTGATGTGAACTATTTGTTCCTGCTGCACGGTTGGAAGGACGTTCATTGCACTCCAGTTGTCGATTACATTCCCGCTCACACCAATATTTTGAAAGCCGGTAGTCAGGGTTTTTATCCAGGGGTTCATTAACTCACTCCAATAACGTGTTTATCTATTTGCGTTACCGGGTTTCTCTGGATTTACCCGATAAGCTTGATACACGTTATCGTTTGATGGGGTGGCATCTGAGTACGGTTATCGTTAATGACTGTTACAGCGGTGTTAATCAATGTCTCGATGGCCACGTGGTGCTCATAAATTGAGGGAAGGGGTGGCTTACTGGCGGGTTCAAGACAGACCAATGCGCTCTGGTTAAAATTAAGTTGTCCGGCGGGAGCTTGTTTTCTGTGACGCTGGCACGTGCCTGGTCGGTTACCGATTCCATAGATCGCTGCTGGCGAGATACTTCTATCTTTTTTTTTAGCGCTCAGCCTCAGGTTGGTGGATTGTTGTCCCAACACAAAGAATCAGATCGATCTCTATGCGCTTTATGGGGTTGTCTGGATCGAATAATTGAAGAGGGGCGGGCGGCTGCTTGTGATTCGCATCAGAAGTACTTGTCCACTGAGTTATTCGCTTTACCTTAGAGTAGCTGCAGGTGTTTCAATTCGGGTTGATTGAAATTCGGCCTGAGTGATCAGGTTTTTGAAAAAAGGCTGGTAAAATCAACCTGCTCATTAACTGTCGAATTCAAATTTATATGATCGAGAATTTTGTTCAGGTGTGCATGCATCAGGCTTTCAGCCTGATCTTCATTTTGATCATGAAATGCCTTTAACAGCTCCGCATGATCGTTTTCTCTGCAACTTGATACACCCGGTGCGCCGTAGACGCTGATAACGAGTGATGATCTGGCAACCAGTTCTTTGACCGTGCGAAGCATCACATCGTTGTTGGCTATCTGGGCTAATAGAATATGAAAGGTGCCTGACAAGCGAATTGCGTCGTGCCGATTGTCACTGTCGTGGGCGGCATGTTCTTTTTTAAGGTGAATCTCCAGCCGTGAGATGTCTTCAGGTTCTGCACGTTTCACCGCCAGCCTGACCACGCTCGGTTCCAGAGCCAGTCGTGCTTCAAGTACATCATGAGATTGTTTTTTTGTGGGTGAGGCAATATAGGCACCTCTGTTAGATATTATTTCAACGACTTCGCGGGTGGCGAGTAACAAAAGCGCACGCCGGACGTGCATCCGTCCAACATCAAAAGCTTTGCATAGTGCTGCCTCTGATAGTTTGGTGCCAGGCTGCAGGCGCTGATCAACAACGGCTTCGAATACCTGCTCGACTATTCTTTCTTCAGTGGCTTTTTCACTGCGTTCAGTGATTGTGACTCCACCTTCCAACTTCTGCATCCTCTGTTTAGATTTTCTGGTGTCAGGCTTACCTGCTTAGCAAGCGTTACTTCATTTTGCAAACGCCTGTCACTGCAATGTTAACAATTCGGGTTCGTTATATTAACAATAATTTAATAAATTATTGACAATCATTTTCAATCTTGGTGTTATGTGTCATCCGAATCCACAAGATTCGGGGCGCACGACGGCTAACGCCGACATAGTCAATTACTTTGGGGGAATACCAATGCGTAGACGCGTATTTATGCAATCTGCAAGCATTCTTGCTGCAACAATGTTCAGTGCCGGTGCTGCACTCGCCGCTAACGATGTATTGAAAATCGGTTTTGTCGGTGTCACCAGTGGTCCCGCGGCCGCCTGGGGTATATCCAACCAGCGTTCAATGGAAACACGGGCAGCCTGGATCAACGAAACCGGTGGCTACGAGATCGACGGCAAAATGTATGACGTTGAGATCGTTGCGTTTGATGATCAGAAAGATCCGAAACGCGCAATCGCGGGTATGGAAAAAATGGCCCAGGAAGGTATCCACTACGTTGTTGGTCCTAATGTAGATGATGGTGCTGCAGCTGTCCGACCAGTGGCAGAGCAAAACGGCATCATGTATTTCCCGTATGCATTCCCGAAATCTTTGTACACAGCGCCAGCATCGAACGCTGTGCTTGGCATGGTGGCTAACTACCAGTCCGGCCCGGCTATTTATAAGCACATGATGGAAAACGAAGGCGTTAAGAAAATTGCCTTTGTTGCTGCCAATGAATCCGATCCACTCAGTCAACGCGATAGTGGCGTTGAAGCCGCTAAAGCACTTGGCCTTGAAGTTGTTTCAGATTCAGTGACCTACCAAGTCGACACCACTGATTTCACCCCGGTTATCCTGCCGGTATTGAAAGCGCGGCCTGATATGTTAGTACTGTCTGGTGTTTCACCGGCAAATGCTCCGCAGCTTATTCGATCAGCACGTGAGCTCGGGTACGAGGGTCTGATTTCTACCGAAACAGCACAGGATGCCATCGTGCTGCAAGAGGGTGCAGGCAAATTGGCCAATGGCTTTATCTCTGTAGGTGGGGCGTCAACAGAAGAGCTCGCTTCAGATATGATGCGTGAATTTGTTGATCGTTATACCAAGATGTTTGGTGAATATAATGATGAGTCCAACACCAAGGTATATGCACTTGAGTATATTCTGGAAACCATCAAAGCCGACCCTGCTGGAATGACTGATGTAGAGGCATTTAAAGCAGCGATGGATAGTTTTGAAGCACCGAACCCGTATATGGTCGGGGATGCGAAGCTAAGCTATGTCGGCAGTTCTTCTTTTGGCCAGAAGCGCCAGGTGGCAGTACCTCTTGTAGTTAATGTATTCAAAGACGGCAAGTTCGAAACTCTCTTTGTTGCAAAAGTAGACTAACGCTACAACCTCTATCGCTTAAGCCGGGTCGGGTAATTTGCCCGGCTTAAGCGCACTTCGCGGGAATCCACTTAATGGAACAGATACTGGCCAACGGGCTCTATCTTGGTGCTCAATATGCGCTGATAGCACTTGGTTTAACTCTGATTTTTTCACTGATGAATGTGCTGAACTTTGCCCATGGGCAAATGTATGTGTTCGGTGGTTTTGTTACTTATACGGTTGTTGCTCAATTAGGGTTGCCCTTTGTTGTGGGCTTGATTGCTTCTGCCATCACGTTGGCGGTGATCGGGGCGTTGATCGAAAAATATTTGTTTCGTCCTGTGATAAGAAAATCGAAACGCGAAGAATCCACCATGTTGTTGGCGGCAGGTATAGCGTTTTTCCTTGATGCCGTGATTTTACTTATTTTTGGTGAGAAACAACGCGGCGTGCCAAAAATTATTGACGGCGTTTTAAATTGGGATTTTAGAATTATTATGCCCTACGACCGAATTCTGATCGGTTGTCTGGCAATAGCGATGATTATCGCTTTCATTTTGTTTATGCAGTATTCGAAAACCGGTCGTGCAATGCGTGCACTGGCGCAAGACCGGGTGGCAGCGCAATTGATGGGAGTGGAAGTAGATCGCTATTCCATGATCGGGTTTGCGTTAGGCGCGATGCTGGCAGGTCTTGTCGGTGGTTTGCTAGTCACGATTACTGGCATCAATCTGGGGATGGGTGGTCCCACCTCTATCAAAGCGTTTTTAATGATTATGATCGGCGGTGCCGGGGTGATTTCAGGCGCTATAGCCGGCGGCTTTATATTAGGCATGATGGAATCTATCGGTCTGACAGCGCTGGCCGCTTATGGCGACATCACCTATCTGGTTATTTTTGCCACCTTGATGGTGTTTCTGGCGATAAGGCCGCAGGGCCTGATGGGCAAACCCTGGGGCTGATTGCGTGAATTTTAAACAGATAGCGGGTTTGATTGTTTTCTTACTGATCGTGTTTGTGGCTGTACCCTGGGTGATAGCCAGCACCGGCCGATGGGATTTTTACTACACATTAACGTCGGTAGCTTTGTTGTCTATTGCGTCTGCAGGTGTGTGGTTAACGTTTTATATCGGTCGCATCAATATAGGTCAGGGGGCATACGCATTGGCAGGGGGGTATGTTTCAGCGGTGCTGGTCATGCAGGCGGGGCTGAATTTCTGGTACACAATCCCGCTGGCCGGTATTTTCTGCGCCGTGCTGAGTGTATTTATAGGCATTCCGATTCTCCGGTTGCGCGGCGTCTACTTTGCCATGGTGACTCTGGTGCTTACTGAAGTAATGC
Organism: Laminaria ephemera; assembly: GCA_036873875.1. NCBI lineage: Eukaryota > Phaeophyceae > Laminariales > Laminariaceae > Laminaria > Laminaria ephemera. The sequence continues at coordinate 19,372 of JAYJMJ010131542.1, read as the reverse complement.
GTCTTGCTGCACTGGCCCTGCCGATAACGAGTGGTGCAAAGGGTATTACTTCTATTCCGTTACCGCAGGAATTATCGGTATTGGGTGTCACGCTTATCCCTGATTTCAGCACACTTGAAAATCCCAAGCTCGCGTTTTACTTTGCTGCCGTCACATTAATGGTGATCTGTTATGCCATATTGTGGCGCGTTGTGAATTCGCGGTTGGGGCATCTTTGTCGTTCCTTGCAACAAAACGAAGAACTCTCAGCGTCGATAGGGGTGAACACGGCTTATTTGCGGGTGTTGGCATACTCTATATCCAGTTTTTTCGGCGGTATAGCCGGGGCGATGTTTGTGGCCATCTCTCAGTCTATTTATCCGTCCAGTTTTCAGGTGACCGATAGCGTTAACTTTATGCTTAACTGCTTTCTGGGTGGGTTGGGATACGTATTCGGGCCCATGCTTGGCACACTGGTACTCTATTTTGGTTGGGATTTATTGTTTACCACCGGTCGGTACCAACTGCTGATTTATTCCACATTGTTAATCGCCCTGATCTTGCTACTGCCCAACGGCATTCTGAGTCTGCGAATCTTTAACCGCAAAGGGGAGCGCTCATGAGTGCCATCCTTGAGGTTGAGGGGATCACAAAAAAGTATGGCGGCCTGGTGGCTGTTAACCATGTGTCTTTTGATGTGACCGCCGGCGAAATTCTGTCTGTGATCGGCCCTAACGGGGCGGGTAAATCAACACTGTTTAAATTGATTTCTTCGTTTGTCCGGGCAACGTCCGGCACGGTAAAATTCAATGGCGAACGAATTTCAAATCTCACCCCGCACACGGTTGCACGTAAAGGGGTTGTTCGCACTTTTCAGGAAACCACTATTTTTCGATCGATGACGGTTCGAGAGAATGTAGTGGTGTCTCATCATTTGCGGTCGAAAGCTTCATTGTTGGGCTTCTTTTTGGGTAGCAGTTCTGCACGCGCTGATGAAAAAGAATTCGGCCGTTCAGCTGACGAGATCATCAGCTTTCTGGGTCTCGAATCAATCAGTAACGAAGTCGCGTCGAACCTGCCGCAAGGGCATCTCAGGGCGCTTGGAATGGCAATTGGCCTGGCGACGAATCCGTCCATACTGCTGCTTGATGAGCCGTTTGCAGGGATGAATTATGATGAAACGATGCGCATGGTCAATCTGGTTCGTAGTCTGCGAGACGAGAGAGGCATCACCGTATTGTTAGTAGAGCACGATATGCCGGCGGTGATGAAAATAAGCGATCGGATTGTTGTCATCAATTTTGGTGAAAAGATCGCTGAAGGTTCTCCGGCAGATATTCAGGCCAACGAAAAAGTGGTCGAAGCCTATCTGGGTAGTGACGACGATGAGATCGGGTTGTAATGACAATATCACCAATGCTCTCACTGGATAACGTCGAACTCTACTACGACCACGTATACGCACTGAAAGGCGTGTCGGTTGAATTAAATCAAGGTGAAACCGTGGCGCTTATCGGTGCCAATGGTGCGGGTAAGTCATCCATACTAAGGGCGATCACCGGACTCAGCCCCATTGCGTCGGGGCAGATTCACTATGAAGGTAATCGTCTTGATGGAACAAGTGCTGCCGAGATCGTGAAAAATGGCATTGCCATGGTGCCGGAGGGCCGCCGGGTCTTTCCCTATATGTCAGTAAAAGATAACTTGTTAATGGGCGCGTTTACACGGACGGGTAAAGCAGAGATCGCTAAAACACTGAACGATGTGTATGAACGGTTCCCACGGTTGCAGGAACGTGCCAGGCAACAAGCGGGCACCTTGTCAGGTGGCGAGCAACAAATGATGGTCATTGGTCGGGCGCTGATGGCGAAACCCAGATTGCTGTTGCTTGATGAACCTTCACTAGGGATTGCACCTAAGCTGGTGCAAGATATTGCCAGAGCGATTGTTGCCATCAATCGGGATGAAAATGTATCGGTGCTGTTGGTAGAGCAAAACTCGCGTATGGCATTGTCTATCTCTCATCGCGCGTATGCGATGTCTACCGGGTCTGTGGCACTGACCGGCGTGTCACGTGATCTAATGAACGATGACAGAATCAAAGCCGCCTACCTTGGGGGGGATCTATAGTCGCTATGAATTTGCTAATAATCAATCCAAATACCACTGCGAGCATGACCGCTAAAATTGCGACTGCGGCTAACAGTGTGGCATTGAGCGACACCACGATAACAGCGGTAAACCCTGATTCGGGGCCGGCGAGTATTCAGGGTTACTACGACGAAGCAGTGTGTGTGCCGGGTATTCTCGAGCTGGTAAAAAAGCATGAAGACGCAGATGCAATTGTGCTTGCCTGTTTTGATGATACAGGTCTGGATGCGGTGCGATGCATGACAGACTCACCGGTGCTGGGTATCGGGGAAGCCGCGTATCACGCGGCATCAGTGGTTTCAAATCGCTTCTCTGTGGTCACCACATTGGCTCGATCCGTACCTGCGTTGGAACATAACCTTATGCGATACGGACTGGCCGCTCGTTGCTGCGGTGTGCGTGCGTCGGAAGTGCCTGTGCTTGATTTAGAAAAACCCGGTAGTAATGCGCGGGATCAAATCAGTCAAGAGATCGGCTTGTCTATTACTGAAGATAAAGCCGAAGCGATTGTACTGGGCTGTGCGGGTATGACAGACCTGGCTGATTCGCTGGCTGCCGAGCATGGTGTGCCTGTGCTTGATGGCGTGACCTGTGCGGTCACCTGGGCTGAATCGCTGGTTAGAGTCGGGTTGAAGACAAGCCGGTCAGGTGGATATGCGCAAGCTGTTTACTAAAGAAATTTAGAGCCGGGAATAAGTAGCAGAAGCTTTAGAGTGGTCTTTAGATGAAGTTATTTTTGATCTGTGAGTGAATCGCGTTGACATGCCATGTTCAAAAAATTAGCCACGGTATCCTGAGTTTCGTTATCAAAAAGTATTGATGTATGGCCGAGGCCGTTGGTTGAGTGTAAGTTAATTTCAGGGTTATCCTTGATAAGGTTTTGACTCAGTTGATGATCAGAGAATTTATCTCCGTAGTCGTGAATCAATTGAATGGCGCCACGATATTCAGAAATTCGATCAAGTATATCGAGTGACGCGAGTTCCAGGTTGTGTTCTTTTTCAATATCTAATAATAGTTGGTCCAGAACAGTCGCAGGCAGTCCGGATTTGTACACCTGCGTATAGAGTGCTTCAATAAAGTTTAGCAGTGGCGAAACTAGCACTTGTGGTAAATGTGAGGTTGCAAATGCATTCATACTGGCAACACAACCCAGTGAGTGGCTCACCACTCCGGCTAATTGCTTGTTCTTTGTGATGTACTTACCGACTGCTTCTGTGGCAATAATCTGCAACGGTAAGTTAGATTCATGGTGATCGCTCTTCCCATGGGCAAAGTGATCAAAGCTAATTGCTTGAAAACCGGATTTCTCGACCGCCTTCATTAGTTGAAAAAACTGTTGGCCACCACCTGACCAACCATGGACAAACAGAACGGCAGGCCCCTGGCCGAGTGAGTAAACATTCAAGGGTCCATGCGCTGTATCGATTAAAAAATTCTCGACACCTGAGGGTAAATCCATGTCTCTGACGACTTTCGGTGTCGTTAATAGTTTTCGGAAATGAGTATTCGCTTTCGTTGGGGCCACTGTTGTGTAAGCGTGTGAAAACAGCCTGACCAGGTACCAGCTTATGTTTTTATCCAGGTGACTGTTAGAAAAGTATATTTCCTTTTTCATTTTCAGGGTTCCATGGTTTGCTGCCAGGGTGAGCTAGTCAATCTTTTGAATGAAAAAATATGAATCACTATTCATTGGAAATGCGGATTTATAACAGGAGTGCAATCACTGCGGATGGGGTTGTTTGTCACCCTTATGATTGGTCGCCTGGCATTGATCTGTGTGTCAGCAGGTTTAGAAATCGAATGTTAAACGTTGCTGTTGCTTTAAGGTCAAGAAAAATATTCAGGATTTTTGCACCGGTGCGATTGGCTACTAATATAGACAGCCGGAATCTATCGTTAGGCAGGGTCTGGATTGATGGTTGATGTCCCCTACGTTACTGTAGACGGCTTTGTTCACAAGAAGGAGCAACACATTGCTTCTTTCTCTTGTTGATGTAAATCCAAATAAATATCATTGCGAGTAACAGAAAAAGTACGGCGCAAATTACGCTGCCAAGCGAGAATCCGGCGATAGATACGCCCAGAAATCCTGTGGCCAGTGGCAAAATAAGAGGCAGGCAGCAGATTCCGCAGCCGATAAGGCCGGCTATTGTTAGTTTGGCTGATTTGTGTGACTTCATTTGTTGTTCCCTATGGTGAATATTAGGTATTCTAAACCTGTAACTCATGTTTAAGGTCAAGGCGGGTGATGAAAATCAGTGAAGTGTCCAGGTTATTAGGCATTAAGAGTTCTGCTATTCGCTTTTATGAGCGCCATGGATTACTAAGTGCCAGAAAGATTAATAGAGCAGATAACGGTTACCGTGTTTATAGCAAAAAGGATATCGAAGAAATTCGATTAATCGTGGCGTTTAAGGAATTCGGTTTAGAGCTAAAAGAAATAAAGCAACTGCTCGGTGAGGAATCGAATTCCTGTGGTGACCTTGTTTCAAGCCTGGATAGACAGTTGCAAAAATGCAGGGAAATGGAACGGCTGGTCCAGGGGCGGATTTCTTCCATAATCAAAGCTAAGCAGTGCTGCGAGTCAGAATGCAGGCCCAACCGGGAAGTGAGAAAGTGTTGTGCGGCATCCACCTGATATACGGGTGCTTAAGCTGATTTTTTGTAAGCCCGACTCGGTCACTTCACTCTACCCAGACGGTGGGGCGTCGTCGTGCGGGAAATATTGTTAGTCATAAGGTCATGACTGATGCTGATGTGTATCTGATTTCTGCTTGATAAACTGACTCTCTTTTCCCTGCAAGCAGGTGACGTCAGATTGTTTTGAAAGCAAAGGCTACCCGGGTCGGAATAGGGCGGTGAACCTGCGGTACTTGTCACTGATAGTACATTGACAGTCAACGCGGTAGAATCCAGAGCCACCCCATAGACGAGCCGTCAGTAAATGCCCAGTCCAGCCAATCTTATTATATTCCTCTCTGATAATCACAATCGTCAGTTCCTGGGCGCTGCCGGCCACCCTGTCGTTCAAACACCTGCGATTGATAGTATTGCGAATCGTGGTGCCCGATTTAATAATGCCTATTGCGTCAGTCCACTGTGTTGCCCATCGAGGGCAGCGATAGCAACGGGTCGTTACCCCCATCAAACCGGGTACTGGGATAATGCGCTCGCTTATGATGCACAAACACCGACATGGCATCATCGGGTACGTGATAGTGGCAAAACGGCATCAGTGGTCGGCAAGCTGCATTATCGTTCAGCGGATAATGACAACGGTTTTTCTGAAGAAATTGATACCATGCACATCGTTGATGGCAAGGGGGCTTTGGCGTCTTTGTTAAGAGCCACGGACGAAGGTGTGCTACCCCGGAAAACACATCGGGCAATCTATGAAGACTCCGTACCCGGTGACGCTGAGTATCAAACCTATGACCGGCGTGTGACTGAGCAAGCTGTGAACTGGCTACAGAAGAATTCCGGTCAGTCTGAACCCTGGGTATTGTTAGTATCCTACGCCAGCCCGCACCCCCCGTTTAAAGTGCCGCAGCGGTTTTGGGATCAGTATCCTGTCGGTGACATGCCGTTGCCCGTTCAGTGGCGTCGTGAGGATCGGCCTACTCACCCGGCCAATACCTATCTTGCCAGTATTAACAGCATTGAAGATGATTTCAGTGAAGAGTTCGTGCGTCGGGTAGTGGCGGGTTATTGCGGTCTGATTACGCATACTGATGAACAAATCGGTGAGGTGCTATCAGCCGCAGAGTCATTAGGCTTAATGGATAACACCCGCATGATGTATACGAGTGACCACGGTGAGGCTGCCTGCCAGCATGGCATTCTGGGTAAGGCAAATTACTACGAGCATGCTTTAGGGGTGCCGTTGGTGATTGCCGGGCCCGGAATAGAAGCGGGTCAGGTAATTGAACAAAGCGTTTCGCACGTGGATCTGTTTCCCACGGTTCTGGAATCAGTAGGTACAGCACCGCATGCAGAGGATGCTGATTTACCGGGTGAGTCTTTGTGGCGAGTGTTGGAGGGACAAACGAATCCAAAGCCTGTGCTGGCGGAGTTTCACGCGTATGGCAGTCGCAACTCTGGCTTTGCGATACGTCACGGTGATTTTAAACTGATCTATCATGTTGGTATGCCGAATCAACTGTTTGATCTGGCGTCAGACCCGATGGAAGAAAACGATTTGCTTGCGAACGGTGGTGTTCACTCGAAAGAGGAAGCGCTTGAAGCGATGCTTAGAAAACAGCTTGATCCCGAAGCCGTTAACTTACGCAGCAAAGCTGATCAGGCGCGGCATATGGAATCCTTTGGCGGGCCGGAAGCTGTTAGAAAAACAGGTATGTTTTCCCGGTCACCCATACCGGGCTCAACGGTGGAAATTGAAAAGATCTAAGTTTGGAGAAAATGTTTACAGGTCAGTGAGGGAATAAGTCTAAACGGAATGCGAATGTAGCCGGGAAAAACCGGCCCGCCGGGTGGTCACGATAGTTGTCGCTGATGATGATGTCTCCTCCTGAGGAGGTATTTTAAAATTAGCGGTAAGTGTTTGAGTAATGCTGCAAGTACACATTGTGGTCGAGCTGGAAATACACCAACCACCATTGACTGCCTGTTAGCGCTATTTGTAACAACCTGAAAATGCTGAATCTGGTTATAGTGGTTCAAAGATGCTGTGAATCATGCCAATATTGATCGCACGTCACTGTATTTGTTCTAACAACGGTTTAAAAAAATAGCTTTATGCAGATCACGAAGCCTACCTACTTAATAGCTGAGCTCGGCGGTGATGTTGTATCGCTGGTATTAGAGATGCGTAAAAGGTTTAATCCTGATAACCAATACTGGCCTGCTGATATTACGATAGCCGGAAGTTCTGGTGTGGGGACTTTAAAGGTCGGGCAAAACCTGGACACGATAGTGGATCAATTCTCATCCATCATTCAGAAGAACTATTTTCGTGAGCTGAGCTTCATTAAAGTTGAAAGATTTCCGGGTACCGGAATTTACTACCTTGAGCCGGAAAGGCAGCTGTTTGATCAATTGCATAAAAATATCATACAGTCTGAAGTCGAGTTTGATGCAAGCCCCTGGCCCTACAATCCCCATTGCACACTGTGCTGGCATGAAGAAGATAGACAGGAATATAAAGATACCTTTCAAAATATAAGCCCTCCGGAAAATTCGACGATCGATTGTTTTAGTCTTTATCAGCCAGAAAAAAAAGGCGGGTGCCGAATACATAAGTTTGAATAAGATTTGCCGGTAGCCAGGTGTTGTCAGCTTGGTCGGTATAGTCCTGACCAAACCCGTCTCACCGGTCCACTATTAAAGGCGATGGAGCCACTTACATGCAGTTGGAATATCTCGCACTATTTGCTTTTGTTTTTTTCATAGATTCAGTGATTCCAGGTCCTGCAGTGGCAATGGTGATGTCGCGGGGCGCTACTGTTGGTGTAAAACGTAGCCTGCCATTTATAGCCGGCCTGGTGATAGGGGATCTGATTCTATTTCTCTGTGCGCTTCTTGGTGTGATAGCCGTATTGAAAGCCTTCGGTCCAATGTTTTTTGTGCTGAAATGGCTCGGGGTGTTTTACCTGCTCTATCTTGCCATTCAACTCTGGCGGTCGACCCCGGGTATCTCTTTACAGAAGGCTGAGTCGTCCAGCGCTGTAAAAAGCCTGAGTCTCGGATTGGTTCTACCATTAGCTAACCCGAAAGCGGTGGGGTTTTATGTGGCTCTCCTGCCTACCGTTCTTGATGTTAACGCGTTAAACGCGCTCACGGCGGTGCAGTTTTGCGGGGTGATAGTCGGGGTATGGACCTCGGTCCTGGTTGCCTACACCTGTGTGGCCGCCAGGGGTGCGCGACGAGTCAAAAACTCGGGTGCTCAATTATGGCTGAATCGAACCGCGGCAGGGGCCATGGTTGGCGCCGCTGGTGCTATCGCTGTTAAGGAGTGACGTCTGGAGGTGTCAGGTCGTTCAATCAGTTCCAAATACCGTGACGATACACACGGATGGTCGTGCAAGCTGAGTGATCAGGGGTAAAGTCATGCGCACACACGTTGGCCAAAAGCAAAAGTCATCGGTTCCGATTGTTGTCAGGGTAAGCCTGTGCTATCCAGTGAATGTGCTGATGTGGCAAACCCCGGTGTTGTGCGTCCCCCCTTGTCTATGCTGTTTCAGCAGGGCAGGCTAGCTTTTGGTGTTGCAACATGACAACGCGGGATAGATGTATCAAGATAGGGCAGTAACGGGTAAGTTGGGAAGAGTATTGATGAGATCTGCAGTAACGTCAGAATGGTCGCCGACGACTCGTGTTTTAGTCGCGTTGGCGGCTTTCGTTGTGGTGATAGCCGGGATGCGCGCTTCGCAGTCGATCGTCGTGCCGTTTCTTTTGGCGGGATTTATTACCATCATCCTTCTGGGTCCATTGCGATGGCTACAGGCGAAAGGCTTGCCCGACTGGGTGGCCATGTTAGTGGTAATTGCTGTTGCCTTGCTATTCGTTGTGTTACTGGGTGGACTGGTCGGTAACTCTATTGAACAGTTCAAGCAGTCACTGCCAGAGTATCAGACGCGCCTTGATGAGTATGGAACGACCTTGCGCGCGCAGCTAAGTAAGTACGGCGTCGTATTGCCTGAATCGGGAATGGCTAATGAGTTATCACCTTCTCGTTTGATGGGACTGGCTGGTGATCTTCTCAGCAGTTTAGGTGCTCTACTGGCCAATGGTTTTATCGTTTTATTGTATGTTGTGTTTATGTTAGGAGAGATGTCTGGCTTGACCGGTAAAATTCAAAACGCGTTCGATGATTCAACACATGTTTTGCAGCGAGTAAAACTCTTTACCGAGGGCGCCAATAAATATATGGCGATCAAGGCGGCGATCAGTGCGTTTACCGGTGTGCTGGTTTCATTCTTTCTTTATCTGGTAGGTGTGGATTTCCCCGTCTTATGGGGATTACTTGCAGGATTATTAAATTTCATCCCCAATATCGGATCTATTTTCGCAGCGGTACCAGCGGTGTTATTAGCATTGGTGCAATTGGGCCCCGGGGCCGCAACGATAACGGCTGTCGGCTATGTGGTGATCAACATTTGTGTGGGCAGCATTATAGAGCCACGCTTTATGGGGCAGCGTGTGGGGCTATCGACTCTGGTGGTGTTTATTTCACTGGTATTCTGGGGATGGGTTTTAGGACCCGCCGGTATGTTGTTGTCAGTGCCGTTAACCATGCTGGTTAAGATTGGTCTCGATAACCGGCTTGACACACGCTGGGTAGCCGCGCTATTGAGTTAACAAAGGCCGGGCATGGATAACGCTGAAGAAATACTGATCATTGGTGCCGGGCCGTCGGGCTTAACGCTCGCTACCGAACTGACACGGCGCGGGATCGGTTGTGTCATTGTAGATAAAGCTTCTGGTCCGGCCCCTATGCATGAAAGCAGGGCGCTGGCATTTAATGCTCGAAGCCAGCAAGTTCTGGCGGCCAGTGGCGTGGCGCAAAAAGTAGTCAGCGCCGGGCATATTGTCGAGCGTGTTCAGCTCTGTTGGCACGGCGAATTACGAAAAGAGATCTCAATGCTGCCGGCTGTTAGCGAACCGCGTTCCGCTAATTCCCGGAACGATGCTGCGGGCGGGCCTGAGGGTATCGTTATCGTCAGGCAAGGCAAGGTCGAACGTATATTGTTGTCCCATCTTGAATCCGCTGGTGTGAAGGTGCAATGGAATACGCAGCTTGAGGAATTCACCCGGACAGATGATCACGTTGTTGCCCTGCTCAAACTTCCGGATGGAAAAATTGAAAAACGCATAGCAAGGATCATTGTCGGTTGTGATGGCGCACATTCACAGGTACGCAAACAAGGCGGTTACACATTTGAAGGTGAAAGCGATCCACAAAGCTGGACACTTCTGGATGCCACGGTCAGTGGAAAAGATTTCTCCCACACACTCATTGCAGACCTGCGTCCGGGTGAGGCCTTTGCAACCATGCCAATCGAACATAACGTAGTGCGTTTAATTCATAATGGTCCGGATATTCTGCAAACTCACCCAATGGCAAAGTATTGTGAGCAGATACACTGGCAATCAGAGTTCAGGGTGTCCTATCGATTAGTAAAACGCTATCACCGCGGACGGTCGTTTTTATGCGGAGATGCGGCACATATACATTCGCCAGTGGGAGGCCGTGGGATGAATCTGGGAATAGAAGACGCTGCAACACTTGCCTGGTTGTTGGAAGCAGGCCGGGAAGATCAGTTCACCGATATGCGGCTGCCGGTGGCGCGGAAGGTACTTAATATGACGAAGCAGCAGACTAGCCAGATGAATGCGTCTTCGTTGTCATCGTCGATAGTAAAGAAGTATGGCCCGAAGATGTTAGCCGTGCCGTTTATTAAGCGGTCAATGCAGAAATCGGTGTTGGGACTGGATACACCTGACCCTGAATGGCTGATTTAGTGATGACTAAAAATCTTCGGTTAGCCATAAAGCGTTAAGCGACAATAGTTGAAGTATTCAATTCCTGGCCCGCTAATCGTACTTCGCAAGTGAAAAATTAATATAGCGTTTCCCATTGAGCAAAGGGATTTTGAAAGTTGTCTTTATGGCTGTAACTTCAGATTAGTTCGCAGTGCCGCTAAACTAATGCAGTTATAAAATTTGGTGTCTGTTCAACGGTTCGATCGAGCCTCAAAGTTTTTTTTACAGGTTTAATTTCCTTCTGCTTTCAGGGGATAATGACTGAGCAATGCGAGGGGATAGAGGTCATCTTAATGTCCCGTCACTTGTTGTGGGGATATTTACTTCCTAAAGAAAGCAAAGCACAGTCTGAGTAGAGAAACAGGTATTAATACCCGAAAATCACGGTATTTCCGATCATTTGAATATGAATAGTAGCGCTATAGTTAGGTACTTCAACGTCATCACTGAGTGTGAGTCAACGCTTTGCGTGAGGTACACAAGGAGTAGAAGGATGTCACTGTCTGTGAAACCTGCGGTCAGAAGTTGGGTGTTATCCCATTGCGAGCGAATAAAATCCGGATTCCAGAGTTATTGGCTTAGGTGTCGGGCAATGCGGTGCTCTGGTCGTTGTGATTTGTTGATGGTTGTCCTTTTCTCTATTGGCGCGTTGTGTAACGTTTCTTACGCGACTGAAACCTCAAACCAATCCTCGGGCCTGACCGAATCAAACAATACACAAACGAAGACAGCATCCGCTAAGTACGGTTGGATTGTGGTGGGCCCGAACGGTGCTGTGGCTCGCTCTGTGACCAGCGGTAGTTATGCTGAGTGCCCGTTAATCGATTTGCACAATCAGAAAGCACCAGTCGCCATGATTCCGCGAGTTTCAAAAGCTCTGGGGATGCCAAAGGCCTTTACAGAAATCACTGTGTGTGAGTTCCTGATACCGGGGAACATTAAACAGGTTAGCATCGCTGGTCAGAAAGCTATCCCACTTGGGAGTCTGCATAATCACTTATCCAATGTAGTAGTCCTGGGTGATACGGGTTGCCGTGGCTCGCAGCGCTGTGACCACAAGTCCAGCACGTGGGAATTTCCGGCGATTGCAGAGCAAGCTGCAAAAGGTCCTGCTGAGCTACTGCTTCACGTGGGGGACTATCATTACAGGGAAGGTTTTTCTGAAACCGGCTGTAAGGGAGTTGTGCAGGATGGCGACTGCTGGTTGAGCTGGGAGCTTGATTTTTTTAATGTGGCCAGCGAGAAGAAGTTACTCAGTAAGGCGCCGTGGATTTTTGCCCGTGGCAATCATGAAACTTGTAAAACCCCTGAAAACAGAAAATCCAGGGCATGGCGTGGCTGGTTTCTGTTGCTGGATCCGCGCCCGTTAAGTGATCTCCTCAATTCAGCAGTAAAAGGTAAAAGCTTCCCGACTGAGGATCTCTGGAGTGATGATACCTCGCCTACCTGTAAATCATACACAGAACCCTATGAAGTAAATTTGAAAGATCGAAGTGTATGGGTTGTGGATTCATCAGGCCTTTCCTCGAGGGACCGTGGTAGAAACTACAGTAATTTTCAGCCCCAGTTCGAATCCATCAATAAGTCAATTACCGGATCATCGTGGATTCTGTTGCATCACCCTATATGGGGAACCTCAAGTTTTGGCTGGCTTACCACCTCGTTAGCTCACGCTTGGGATTCGGCCAACACAAAACAATTGGAAAAACATGTGGAGATGATATTTGCCGGGCACATTCATTTATTTGAGGAGCTGACCTTTAAGGGGCTTCCCACGCAGTTTGTCTTTGGTGGGAGTGGAACATCCCGGGATCGCACTCCCAGGTTCCCTGCACAACTGACGACTAAACAGTTTTTCGGTTCCCCGGTACAGAGCTTTGCTTACACACGGGATTTTGATTACGGTGTAATTTCTCAGGATAGTAGCCACTGGAATATTGTTGTTGAGAACACAGCAACTCAGACACTTAATACCTGTGCAAAGAGAGGCAAAACCAATCCGTCTAACCCATGCAAATTTCAGGTGAAGAAGAAATAGGTACCTAAAATGACAATTGTCCTGCCTCACTCGGTGTGACGAGGCAAGACGGTATTTCTCTGCCTGTGGAAAGCAGCGGAAGCCTCGCGCAATCCTACCTAGTGTCACCTCTACTAAATATCCATCTCTCAAAAGCGTGCGCCCCGCTGTCTTTGTGGCAACGTGGCCCGGAATGTCTGCATTCGCTGGAACAGTAATTGAATCTGGCGCGAATCCCGCAATCAGTTGGAGACATTTACCTGAAATATCCGGCCGTCATGTTGTATTTCATCGTCAGCCCGCATTGAGTGGAACTTCCCCCGAAAAAATGAAATTCAAAGCGATTGGCACGCTGCTGACAATTCTCTGGCTCTCTATTCCTGCACATGCTGCTGATCTGGACGATTGGGATGTCGCCACGGATATCGGGGGCTACGGACTCATCGGGATCGCACTGGCGCTTCCGTTGGTAAAGGGTGATCAAGCCGGGTTTAAGCAGGCCGGTTACAGCATTGTGGCGGCATCTGCGGTTGCGTTGATTGGTAAATCGACCACCAATCAACAGCGCCCTGATAACAGCGGAGATGACAGTTTTCCGTCGAACCACACAGCAACCGCGTTTGCGGCCGCAACAACGCTGAACCGCCGTTATGGATGGAAGGCTGGATTTCCGGCATATGGCGTGGCAGCGTTTGTAGGGGCGGGGCGGGTTGAAGCGGAAAAACACTATTGGAGAGACGTATTAGTGGGGGCAGCGGTCGGGTCAGTGTCCGGTTGGATTTTTACCGATAAATTTAACGATGATGTGCAATTAACCCCGTGGAACCGGCATGGATCGAGCGGGTTAATGATGTCTGTCAAATGGTAGTACGGTTGATACAAAGATCTGCCGCAACGGAATGGTTGAAAGCATGGAATACCCGGGATCGAGTAGCGGGTAAAAAACGGCTGAATGTGAATTACAAAGCGATTGGGTTATGGTGTTTTTGTGTTTCATTGTCGGAAAACCGGCCGCAGCTGCGGTACTCTTTGGCGTGATTTACAGAAAGACGAACCACTGGCTACGCGGCTGATAAAAGTTGTGTAGACAAAGAATATTCTGTCGGCCTTGCTCACGCGCGGGTTTCCTGAGTGCCGGCATTTGTTTTATCGATGATCAGTTTATACCAACAGGATACTGAATGAATTACCCGATCAAAGCATCCTTGCCACCCGCGCTGCTGTTTGCGGTTGTGGGTGTGGCGGTGCTGTATATGGCACAGTTATTTGTATTCCCCGAAGTGGACTCCGGCATGGTGTTCCGGGTGGTGTGGGGTAATGCTATCTCGCCCGTGATTCTCGGGATTTTCCTTATTGCCCTGTTTCTTTTAATGGGTAAGCGCAGAAGGTTAAGCCGCGAAAAAAATTCAAGTCAGTATTTTCTATCGCAGATAGCGCCACGGTTGATTGACGATACCACCACCGTTGAAAGTGTCACTGATCGCCATGCCGACGTACACGATAACCTGCTGGTGAACCGGTGGCGGCGAATGCAAGCCGTCCGTTCAAAATCGGGTCACTCAGATACAGACCAGAAACCCGCCGAACTCGAAATGGAACACCTGCAGAACTCTTACGCAGTGCCACGCTTCTTTGTATGGGCGCTGCCGATTATTGGCTTTGTGGGCACGGTATGGGGGATCGGGCAGAGTATTTCGTTTTTCTCTGACACCATGAGTTCCAGCCAGGCCGGTGCCAGTGTGTCTTCGTTGTTGCAGCAAAATATTCCGTTGGTCACCAAAGGATTATCGACTGCATTTGATACCACGTTTCTGGCGTTGTTGTTAAGTCTGCCCGCTACGGCGTTTCTGGTGTTGACCGAGCGTGATGAACGTGAATACCTGCTCAGCCTTGATGAACAGATGCGCCACTTTCTGGCACGCCGTCAAGATCCGGCTGACGAGCTTGAAGCCGTCGGCGTTGAAAACCCTGAGCATGCCAGCCATGCGCAAGCGGTGGGTGAAACACTACGTGATCTTCGTGAAGATGCGTTCGATCATTACCAGCAACAGCTCACGCGAAGGGATTAGTCCTTGTTAAGTGTTGGGTCCAGTAGAAACCTCACTCTTGAGCTGTTTCCGTTTATCAGTTTGTTTCTGTGTGTTATCGGTGTGCTTGCGTTTTTGCAGAATCTGCTGGTGATGGGGGAAATTGGTGCCTCTGAAGAAGACGCCACGCAACCGCAGATCTTCCAAACGCCTTATCGAATAGAGTCCCATCCGGATCGACTGGTACTTCATCCGCCGGATGATGCGCTTGCACCTCTGTATGAAAAACTCAGCCTCGAAGAGCAGGCGGCACTTGATCAGATAGTCGCACGCCGCAATAGTGAACGGGATTCTAAAGGCAAGGTACTTGGTTTTGGTGAAGGCTTTGATGAAGCCTATCTACAGGTTGCTTTAAACGAGATAGCATCAATCAATCGTTTATCCAAGGAGCGCGGGTTCTCTTACGAGGAATATGTTTTATTTCAGATCCATAGCGGTGGCAGCGATGCCTATCACTATTTGCTGCGTTTACTGGAATTGCCGGGCTATAGTCATATTCGTTCCGGCCTTGACATCGGTGACGCTTCACCGCAAGCCGCGCAGGCCGGCCAATGAGCCTCGATTCGCTGACAGATCTGGTGTCCAATGCGGTTGGGGTGTTGATCCTGCTATTGCTGATGACGGCGCTGCAATCGAATAAACCGCACTACGAACCGCCACTGCCGATTGAACATCAAAGCGGGCTATTGCCGCAGTTCTTTTATATTTATGATGATCGAGTACAAAGTATCGATGTCAATGCGGCGTTCACCAATGGTCTGCTCGCCGCCAGTGAGTCTGGCAGTCAGGCCGAGTTCCGCATCAGTGCCGATTTCATCGGTCGTCAGGATGAACTATTAACACTGACTTTAAGCCCGGTCGATACCGAACACTGGCCGGAGTTTGAATCACTGGCTGATGAAACGTCGGTGATCGGCAAACGGATATTGGCACTGGATAGCGAAAAAGATTTTGCTTTTTTCTTTGTTAAAGATAACGGTGAAGGTGCAGGGTTCAATGAATTTTCGAAGATCCGGCAATGGTTTCTGGATCGTGGCACCGCTGTCGGCTGGTTGCCGGTCACTGATGATAATCCGGCCTATCTTTGTAGCTGGGGTGATATATCGGCGTGTCGGTATAGCCCTTCTTACTACGGGCAGCGAAGCTAGTGATCAATCGATTTGCTGATTGCGGGCTTGGTGTGACTGTCAGCGTTTACAGCATTGGCCGGGTGACCCACTGATGACCGAAGACCGACGATATCCACACCCGCAGGATTCGCTTGATCATATTGATGATCTGCGATCCCGATTTGATGATGCCGACGCACGCTACCACGCGCAAGAATCTGACACCTACCATGAGATAACCGCAGATACGCGGGAACACTCGTTGTATCGTCATGATAAACGAATGTATCGGGTGGCCTCGCTTGCGCAATCGCTGCGACGCAAGCTTTTGTTGTGGACAATCTGCACACTGGCGCTACTGATTGGTGCGGGCTTTCTGTTGAAGGCAAAGCTTCCTGACTACAATGAGGAAACACCACAAACCATGGCCATGTGGTTTGAGCAACAAAAGATGTTGCGACAAATGCAGCAGGTACAGCAATGGCTGCGCAGTGGGGAAGCTCAGAGTGATTTGCCTCCGCCTGAAACGCTTGAGGAAGTGCAAGCCTGGCTTGATCAGATTCAGTTAAACCCCGATATTCAAAAACTGGAAACTGAAGAGAATTCAGGTGAACCCGGATTTGTGCCTTTCCAGTGCTCTGCAATGCCTATTCAGTGTCCTGCTTCAGACATACCGGGGCAGGAGGGCGATATGCGCCTTGAACTGAGCTACCTTGTGCGAACTGCCAATACCATGCTGGTCGATAATGGTGATTGCGAAGGAACCGTTAACATGATTGGTGAGTATGAAAGCCTGTTTGGCTGGCGCAAATCAGAAGCCGTGACCAAGGCGCTCACTGAATTATCGGTGGCCAGGTGCTTTATGGATCAGGATGATCGTGATAACGCTCAGGTTCATTATCAAAAAACGTTTTGTGCTTCAGTGTCCAACGCCTACCCGGATCAGGCGATGAGTGCTCTGTATGGTATGGCAAAAATTGCATGGCTCAACAAGGACTCCGCCGCATTGAATAACCGCGTGCAGTGTAGTGAAAGTCTGCTGGACTATCATCTGCAGAATGAAGTCGATGTCAGTAGCCTGTACAACTATATTACGCTGTCGTTGATGCACTATGAGTTCCTTGATGATGGCCGTGAAGCGATTCGCCTTGAAGAAAAAGCACTGGCATCTGCGCGTGAGCTGATTACCTCTGCCACTGAAGAAGAACGCGAAGAGCACTTAAGCCTGATGCTTACGCTGCAAATGAATCTGATGGAAGGTTACCTTACTATTGGTGAATCCGAACCCATGTACCGGCTTTATGAAGAGCTTAAAAGCAACGCACTACTTGAAGACGGTGATCGTCTGGTGGCGTTGGGTTTGCTGGTTATGCAGGATCTGATCGACGGTAAAAATCAGGCGGCAAAAGAGACCCTGACGCTGATCATTGATCGTTATGAACGATTGGCTGAATTCACCACTATCTGGTCATGGTCAGCGTTTGATCGCTGGCAGGCAGCCACCGTATCCAACCGCAGTGAATCTATAGACAGTATGGTGAAAGAGCTCAGGATAGCACTTGCAGCCGACAGGCCAGCCGATGGGGTGCAGAAACTCTACGGTGTGCTGGCCTTGATCGGGGAGGGCTAGTCCATGGCTTTACGCGAACAGTTACTAGAGAAACAGTTATCCGGTACAGGCAATAGCTCTGCAGATGTCCTTGATCCTCACGAAACAGCCAGTCCTTATCGCCGTTGGCCGTTGGGCTTTAGAACACTGCTGCGTCTGCGTTACCTTGATCTGAAGAAACGTGTTCTCAGTGAAAACCGTCAGGCTCTGCGGTATGACACAGACCCTGAAGAAATACAGCAAGAGGTTTTAAATCTCATTCGACCGCTTACCGGGCGGCGTGCTTTGTGGTCTTTTTTGCTGCGGTCTTGGGTGTTTTATCCGTTGCTTATTGCGGCGGTCGCTGCAACTGCCTACTTTGCGTTTCGCAGCCATCAGGCATCTCTTGAGCGCTCATTATTCATCAATGATCTACCACGCTACGGTGATCTGGTGTATCGGCTTAAGGCGGCACAGTCTTCAGAGTCACAAGCATCACAATCAGCTGAAATACAAACAGAACTAGACACGCTTCGGGATAAGATTCTCAATCATTTTACAGCCCAACCCGAAATTACCGAGGCAATCATTCCTCTGCTGGATTCAGTGCAGCGCAACGACAGTATGCAACCCGAAGTAATCGGACATACCAAGCAACTTAATGATCAGTTGTTTAGCAACGGTATTCCCTACTATGTCAGCGCAATGAGTGAAATTGCTGACTGCGTTCATTTGCCGGTAGAGTCATTCCTGCCGCGTTTGTTCGGTGGTGGTGAATCTTCAGAAGATACTTGTGTGGTGCACGCGCTGCTGTCTTTTCATGTTGATGAATTTCGATACTACGCCGATGGCGAGGTAGATCATCTGGCCTATTTTACGCGACGAATAGATGGCCTTGAAATATATGAAGGCAATGTGCTGGGTAAAGTGCATATTGGTGATAATACGGCGCAGATATTACTGGGCAACATAGAAGGGGCCAGCCAGGATTCACTGACAGCGGTCAATAATGGACAAATTCAATCGCGATTAATGCCTCAGGGAATGCCTGATGTGTACGGGCTGGAATCTATAGCCAGGCGTCTGCAAAGCACAGTGTTAGAGCAGTACACCACTGAGTTCGAGCAAACCTGGCGATGGCGTATGGACCGGGTTCGGCATCGAATTACCGGTGCCAAGTCAGGGTTGTTACTCGCAGCGACTGAAAAGCTGCAGCGTCGAACCGCAGATGTCACCGCTTTTCATGAGGTGCAGCATCTGATAGATCAGCACCAGGATCTTCAAGAGCCAGACTGGTTCCAGGATATGCTGTTATCGATAGGTGGTAGCGTTCCCACTAACGAGGCATTTCAGCGCCACGTGCTGTGGGAGCTATCAGCCTTCTTTACCCACTTTGCCTATGGCGAAGAGTTGAACGGTATTTTACTGAATGAATTCACCGGAATTACTCTTGATCCTATGCTTCAGGATCAGCCGCACTACTACAGTATTCGAATTTTGTTACCGGTGTTGCACGCCATGTATGATGATACGCTGGCCGATGGCTTGCCGGAACCAGCTTCGACACTGGGCGATGTAGCGCGATCATATAAGTTACTGGCCACTAATACAGATCAACTTGGTCAGCTGGCACGCGATGCCTACCGTATTTTGTTCGGTCGTGATATCGCAGACATACGTGACCTGATGCTGAAATCCAATACGGTTGGAACCCCCGGCCATCAGTTTAAATAAACGCGCTTAAAGCGAAATTCTTTCGCGATTCTCACCCGTCGATACACCTTGTAGCCATTGTTCCGAGTAGCCGGTACGCGGTCGTAGATCGTCATTCATCAACCACAGTCGCCACAGCAATCGTTTTTTTTCGGGCGTATCAAAGTCGGTATAGGCAGTGCGTGTGTGCAGCGTGACGTAGTTGTTTAGAAATTGCATGTCG
>JAYJMJ010131333.1:0-17819 GCA_036873875.1 Laminaria ephemera | reverse complement strand
GGGGGGGGTGTTGTAAGTCCTGTTTAGATCGCATTAACTGCTCGCATGGTTCGGGAAGTTCTGAGTATTAGTCAATGGTACAAACTTCTGACTGTTTTTCAGACCGGATCACCAGTGTTTACACGGGGATGATTTTATGTATGGTAACTATACAAAATGTTTTTTTACGGGGGCAACATGGTATTTTATGTGAATGTTAGATGTTTGGTTGGTGGATATTCGCATGAGGTATGCAAGCAACTGTTGAAAGAGAGACGGCTTTTATATATAAGATTGGCCCGAATGCCACGGCTGCGTAGATAGGGGTGAAAGTTCGATTACGCGAAATTATCAATTTTGCAGCGCCAATTACCCGTATTCAGATTTCTTTCAAACCGGTACGGGCAAACATTGAGTTGCCAAGGATTTTGATATGGCGAAGCGACGCGAGCTACGATAGAGGTAGAATTTTTCGGCATTTCTTGTTTCGGGATGACGGGGCTCCTAACCCAAAATCGTCCGGATGTCATCTTTGTTTTGCGACATGATTATTTTGTATGCCTAGGCTATACGTTGGTTCGTCGGCTTGCACTTTCACTCTTCTCGTAATCAGTTGTTGGGTGAAATTTTGAGCTCTTCAAATTTGGGACCCGAGCAACGAAATTTGGGCATTCTGATCGAGCCCCAACCAGCCCGCCTTCCACCGCCTGATAAGGGGGGGAACATAGACGGTGAATAACCCTCATAACAAAATATCAAACCGATCGTCTCAATGATGCGATACCAATGTAAATTTAATCGTACAATGGAATCGGAATAAAAGAGCCCAATACAGAGGGGCCTAATGTTACCGAGAGAGGTGTGTCCGTCCACGTTACCCTTCCTGGAACCGAAAACTTTCTAACATCGGAATGGGTATTCTGTAGGTTTTCGTATGACGACCGTGCCAAGCGGTTTCACCCCTCTTCAAAAGGCGTTCCTCTTAATTAAAGTTCTCTTAAGTCGTTGCCTCCCCTGTACGTAGAAAATCCCGGAAAAAAATGGTTGTTTCGCGAAGGAGGCTTCCGTTCGTATCAAATACGTGGGGATTTGGGCTGGCACGTCCGCCCCAATTGCGGAGGGGGTATGTTTTGGAACTATCATAAGACATCAATGGGTTATCATGCAGTACATGCCATAGACTACGTACTTGACAATAGTCCGAGCTAAATGGGGGGATATGGTACGAGTCCCAGCAGGAAGGGTAGTGAACTGTAATCGAACTGTGAGTCTTGTGGGTCGTTGGAGAATGGATGTAGTCCATAAGATATGTAACACAGCTATTCACACGTATGGCTAGCATGCTCACAGGAAGGTGCGAAGCACGCGAATCCGTGCCGCTGCCGTGGTGCTGTTGTGCTGACCTTCGTGTACATATTCCTACTGCTGTAGCATACGAGTAGTGCATGCTTCAAGGTTGCAAAGGGTACACGCAGTATACTTCATACTTTGGGAGATTATTTGGACTGTAGCCTTGCGACTATTGAGTACCGCAGGTACTTGCGTATGATCTACATCATTCGGTTTCCCTATGGCACGGCCCATAGGTTGTGCCTTGTATGGCAGCCTATGGCATGACCGACTAGACGTTCCACACAATACTTGCAGTATTATGGGAGGGTAGAAGCATGCAATCACATTTGTTGACCTGTTTACGGCAGTAACCACGGTAACCGGCGGCATCTCCCGCGGCATGCCGTGGCGACCAGCGGCTTGCCACGGCAATCCCAACGGAAAACTCCACGAACCTTTGCACGGAAATGTCCGTGGCAACAGCCGCGGCAAATTTCGCGGCAACAGTCAGTGTAGTATCCGTAGAAATATCAGCGGCAATGTCCACGGCCGGGTCTATGTGTCCGTGGCAGTTCCCTCGGGAACAGCTGACGGTGCATCCGCGGCAACACCAACGTAAATATCTGGTTCACTGTCCACGGTCGTATCCATGTCTGCGGCAGTACCCACGGAAACAGCCGCGGTTGTATCCGCGGCAATAACCGCGGTTAGCCCCACGGCAATATCCACGGCAATGCCCGAGTCGATATCTTCCGAAATATACACGGCAATGTCTTCGTCAAGCAATCCACGGCAAAACCCACGAGAATATCCACGGTAATATCCACGGCAATACCCACGGCGGCATCCACGGCAATATCCGAAGAAATATCCGTGGCAGCAGCCATTGAAAATAGCCTCGGAAATGTCCACAACTATGTCCACGGCAATGCCCACGGCCAGACCCACGGCTATAACCGCGGCACAACTCGCGGCATGCCCCACAGTAATGACCACGTAGAGATCCGCGGCAAAGTCCGCAAAATGTTTCGGGACCAACACTGGTCGCCATACGCGGTGTACACACATTTTCCCTTGCGCCCTTTTCTAGAGACGAAAAAATACCGGAAGTGGTGTCATGACGCTGCCCAGCGGCCGTAAACAGCGTCGCGGACATTGCCGTGGACATCTCCGTGGATATTGCCGTAGACATTGCCGTGGACATTGCCGTGGGCCTTGCCGCGGAGGTTGCCGTGGATGTTGCCGCGGACGTTGCCGTGGACATCGCCGGGGACATTGCCGTGGACATTGCCGTGGGCATTTCCGTGGTTGACCTCGCCGTGGAACATACCGGGCACCTTGGACATGACTGTCGCTATTGCCGTGGTCACTACCGTGAACACTGCCGTGGACTTTGCCGCGGACCTTGCCGTCGGCGCTGCCGCGGACATTGCCGTTGTCATTACTGTGTATTGACATGGACATTTATGTTGGCGTTTCCATGGGCCTAGCCGTAGATATTGCCGTCGGTATTGCCACGGATCGTTTCGTGGACATAACAAATTGCTGTGGGCTATGCCGTGGCGTGCCGTGGGTACGGCCGTGGACATTGCTGTGGCACTTGCCTTGGACCTTGCCGTGTCAAGCCGCGGCAATTGTTGCCGTGGGTTGCCACAGGCACTGACGCTGGTTGCCACGGCATGCCGTGGACAGCCATCGGTGTTGCCGCGGGTAGCCATGCCATGCCGTGGCAAGTCGCGGCTGTGCCGTAAAAACTCATGAAATGTACATCCCTCGGTAGAAGGGGCCGCCGGTCGTCGGCTCGCGCGATGCCAAACATGTTGGCAGCATTGAAGCGAAAGATGGAGGTCAGATGTAGTTCTATCAGCTGAAACCGCTCCAGGCACTGACCACGGAGCACGACCGTGCCAGCCGTAGTGAATGTGATACTGCTGCTGTGCACATGCATAAAAAGATGTGTACCCGAATCTTGGTAACGAACCTGACACATGCTTTGCACGACTTGATCCACAGCTATCGCTACTGTTGTGTAGTTGTGCCTACTCTGGGCGAGGTGTTAGGCCGCTCCTCCGACACACCTCTGAGACTGACGAACAACAACAGCAGAAAATCACTGCCGTTGTGCTGGTACATGTGTGTATCTTGGACACATATATCCAGCTGCCATAATAACGATTGCCTAAGGCTGGTGACATGATATTTACCGCTGTAGGTATAAGCACATACACATACTTGGTATCTTCGCGATGTACCCGACGCGCGTATCATCATTCAGCAGCTCTTGCTGCTTCTGCTGCTGCAGCAGCTGGTGCTGCTTCTGAATCCCTGCGCGCCGGCGTAGTCTCAGTTCCTCGCCAACTGCAGGCTCAGGAACCATGGGCAGGGATCCGAAAATACATGATTTTTTTCTTGCGTTTTAGGTTGAAAAAATCATATAAGGACCGGTTTACAATGAACATTTACATTGAACCGTCGTTATGTTTACGGACATAGGCTCGAGGTGAGATAACGACATCACAGCATGCCACGATCGACCGTTCTCGCCGTGATCGTTCGCCCGCCCGCACAAGGGCAATCGCAGATGACGAGGATAAATCCAAGCGTATTCCGTTGTCCGTCTTGCTCGCGATGCTCTACATCGCTGTCCCGCCAGTTGCTTGAAAACACATTAATCCCAATACAAAGCCATCCAACAAAAAAGCCTCATTTTTATTGTTTTCAAGCTAGTATGGTATTGATAGGAAAATATCTACCAAACTTTCAGCTTAACACACGCGCGAACATTATTTCTATATCGTGAGGCACCAGTAGCCAGTAAGAGTGTGAGCGTGCCGGTTCAGCAACCCAGATGAAAACGCCAACGTGGGGATGGATGGCAACCGAAAGGTGTCTTTAGGTCGGTACACTAGCCATCTAGAGCTTACTCGTCGGGGTCTTGTACATGCCCCATACGCGCCCAAATCTAGTCAAACACTCGACAGTTTCACGATGGTGGTAGGTCTGCGTGCATGCTGCCGAGAAGAGCGACACAACGAACACATACAAAGAGCACAGACGGTCTGGCCCAGGCTACGCAGCGAAACCGCAGGCGTGTACGAAACAACAGCCGTCTTCCATGCCTCGACAGGATCACATCGTACGTCACTCACAACTCCTGTAGAGACTCAAGCCCATCGAACGTCCCGACCTGCAGCGTTGAAATCTCGTTATCTTGCAGTTCCCTGGGTGCCGAACCGACAGTTTCAAGAGGAACTTTTCAATCTAGGGAAAGAATAGCACAGACGTTACTGATGTGGATGCCAGAGAAACACGACAAAAAACAACATCAAAATACCAATGGACGGACTAAGGATAAGGTCTAATGCGAGGGAACTCGGCAAAAATTAAACAAACCCGGTAAAATGTTGTGGTGTTCCAACGTCGTTCAAGTATGGCAAGCCTCTGCATACATAGGAGCATTGCATGTACAGCAATGAAGGATTCAATGGTGGACGACAAGTGAAATGGGCATCCAATCAAACGGATCCTAGACTGGAACCAGGTTGGTTACAAGGAATGAGAGCCAGAGCAGTCGACCTAACACCTCGGAGGGGCAGTAGTTCCCATAAACATCCCACCCAATTGACGAAAACAGGAAGAGGCTGCAAAAATCGTTCGGGAACAATGTCATTGACACAGCTGGGCGCTCACGCCCTCAGACGGCAAGAGTGGCCACTGCATGCAGTCCGAACCTCGGGGGTTTACTTCGCACAAGTTCAATTTGTATACAGTATGGTTTGAGCAATTGCAAAAAGTTAAGAAGTACCTGGTATGTACGTACTGTTGACAACGAGCACGATATCGACGCCCATCTAACCGGGTGTCATCGGCGAGCTAAAGAATGCATGTCAGCAACAAACTTACTGTGGCTGGAGTCTCCGAAGTAAATTAGTGGGCTCATGGTTTACTCGGGGTGACTGGTTTATGCCGCCAAACTATAAACGTCGGTTCTAGTCAGACGGCCGCGAACGCATCTCAAGAAGGATTTCGATGATGGGGGTTCGAATCCCAAAACAAGAAATGTCACCAGCCATACAGCGTGTGTTTACCTATGAATAGTGAAAAGACAGATGGACCACCGGCTGATCATTTGTCGACAGGCACCTCTAAAGCGGGTGCGGCCTACGATGTACCAGGTGTGTCTATGCCACACTAGAAACTTGATTTGAAGAGTACACGAAGATGAAATCTGGTTAAGGACCCCAGGGCCTAGATACACAACGAATAGTACGATAAAACACCAATGGTGTCCAAACGACACAAGTTAGTTCCTCGTTTGAACAACCTCGTTGCTCAGAATAAGTTCAACCAAAAAAACGTTATCCCTATCGCAGAACATGTCTTTAAAGCTAGGCTCCTAAAATAATTACAGCGTTTTCACAATAATTCGAATAATAATAGTGTTTGGTAATGTCACTCACAAATACTCGAGAGCCGGCGTACCACTGAAGAGCTCCACTGGAACAGCTGATATCTCATTGTGGTTTAGACCCCTGCACGAGCACGCAAGGGGTCATCAAGAACCCAGCAAACATTTTACTTGGACCACATGAGGAGTAGCGCAGTGCAAGGTGATTTATCATGACCATGTTGTTTCCATCCCGACGCAACTGCAGCAGTCTTGCGCTTAGCCGTAATATTACTTGAAGGAGTCGCGTTCTAGTTGCAGGTAACCCACGCCACCAAACCTGGACATGTGTTTGGCGCTGGTCACGGGGAGTAAGGTATCGCACCGCTAACTAACTGTGTGTACAGGTGCACCGCTCTGACGAATACCCGCTGTGATCGCTGCAGTAATCGTATAGTCGCTGAAATAACATAATATTTGTATCAAGGCGGAGATATTTGAGAAACGTGAGGCAGCTGAGGTTGACGAGCAAAGCGGCATGGGAGACCGATCGCCCTAGATACAATATAGCACTGGCGGAAGAAAATAGCTGCTGGGTCAACTGCGCCACCGCACGGTGGGTACCACTTACAGTAGCAGGCACGCATCCCATCATACGTATGCGACCAGAACACGTCATACGAGGTAGGCGCTTTGATACTGCTATACCAGGTACCAGTATACATTTGAACGATTGTTGACCTGGCCACTGGATAGCTGGTACTACGAGTTCACCGGATACTCACAGTTCGAGTAGAGATGGCAAGTTGTCGAAAATGTTGGCTGGCAAGGTGGTCAGATCGCCACCGGCAAAATCCCTGGTTCGTCATCGAGAGAGGGTCATCACACTAGAATAAAGAACCAAGAACGAGGCAGCGAAAGTGACGTAAGCGACGGCAAGCTTTTCACCGTGTATATCAATCCTCACTGGAGCGAGTTTGACTTCTGAGCAACGCTACCACGTGATGTTGGGGGGGGGCGCATCCATCGTGGAATACATTGCCTCTGTCGCAAACCAACAACTGTGATACTTTCACACATTCGACGGACGCCCGCAATTAAGGACAACGTCGAACACACCAGCACCGTCGGCATCAACGTGGACTTCCGTGGCTGCTTGAGGGAACTGAGTGAGACATGTAAATATCGGTTGTAACCTCGATGTCTTGCAAACTCACACAACTGATTCCTGTACAAAGTATGACATCATGCCCAGAACTACGCCGGAAACGCGAGACACCGCGACGGAGGATGCTGTACTCATATGCGTTCCCACCTGTGCACTGGACCACGATTTGTAACTGTTTCGTCGCCTATTGGTTTCATTTTCATCTACTGTGAATGAGGTCATAGCTCACTCACAACACGCGTAGAGATGTCAGATTGGCGAACACGTCCTCTGGCAGCGTTTCGAAGGAACCGCTTTGGAGATACCTGATCCGAAATTTATCAACAGGCGGCGAGCTGAAATTAAAAAATGAGCCAGTCCAGGTGTGTTTTTGGTAACGGTCACGGCAGTAGATTTTACCACCAATCAACTAGACCGTCAACGAGTATGTGGGACGCGCCTATCCAAGTCGATTTTCCAACATATGTGCATATCGCGGAAAAACAACTACTAGGTACTCCCGCGGGATGGAAGGGCTCCCGCAGTAAACGATACGAATAAGTTCGTTGACACAACGCGTATCAAGGAAGATTGGTGTGACTGGGAGAGTGAGTATAGCACGACAAAAAGAAAACGGTGTATGGACTCCGCGCTCCTGCGAAAAGGGTACAACCGGTTTAAGCTACAATACCAACGTATGTATCATCGGTCCTAAAACACGTGGGGCAATGCCTGGTAGGCACGCGTGTCTACTAATGTGCTGCACCAGAGCGAGTCACGCACATATACACCCGTACTGTCGTCGTTCAATGATGCTTGGTCCAGCCAATGCCGCGCTGGTACTATGTCATGACTTACTCACAGATATTCGAGAGATTCCAAATCTTCGAACAGGTCGGCCGGGAAGGTGGCCATATGACTCCCCGTAAGATCCCTGATTTGTCATGAAGCAAGAGGCAATTATCACCGGTTGGTCAACACCAGTTGTGACGTTGGCCAGGCTTGCCAGGTATGTGTTACAGAGGGGATAATGTTAATGCGTAATATGACTTTTTCTGTCGCAATCATCGTTGCAAATACCCTACCTCGAAACAAGATATATCGTGCACACTCCAGCAGCTACGGCAAACACCCCAGGTGAAGGACGAGGCCAAAGACTCGCCTGAAGTATATATCAATATGGATACACTTGGCTGTAAGAGGCACCAGTGCGATGCCCGAGAAACAGGAGTAAGAAACACAAGACACATTCAAAAACAGCATCAAGGAAACCATCAAGAAAACCAACACACGATAAATCTCCATCTCGGAAACCCGGTCGCCCTGCAAAATTAAACGGAATGGCGGTCGAAAGTGCAAACGAAAACGGTCGGTCGCGCTAAAAGAAGACGAGGGGAAACGCCTCGTGCTTTATGTATGCCGACATGCCTGCAGGACCAGAACTGCTTGCGCATGTATCCGTATGAGCGGTGTTTTTCGCCTGATATCGACCTTGTACTATAATACCTCAAAGACACTCACAGGATGGTCAGGTATGACAAATTAGCGAAGATGCCATTCGGCAAGGTGGTCGCATCCATATACCCCAGACCCCTTAATCGTCATTATCCAAGAAGCGGCAAAGCGGAGTCGGCGAAAGTTGTTAATTACGTATTCTCGGAGGATCTTTACGTATATGCACCTCGACCACGATTGAACATTATAAGTAACTGTATCGTGGCACGCGTATCGTTGCTTGGGTACAGAGAGCACAAAGTAGGTACATCGGTTCAACGGTCGACACATGCTTTGGTAGACGTGGCACCTAAACATGTATGTGGCTAATCACTTGAGGAGCTCTACAATCCTACCCAAATCACTGAAGTTGAGCAAAATTGCTAGGGTCGGAATGCGCTACAATACACGATCGAAATCGCTAGGGTCAGCGGTGCTACTATGCACGAGCGAAGTCGGCGGCCGTGTAGACCTGGTGACCCTGGTGTACACACGCGTATTTAAGGTCGCTCGTGCTGCAATACGTAGACCATTGTCTCATATGAATGCATTCCCATGTCCGTACGAAGCCCGACCGCGTTACCCGTGTAGATGTACGTGAACAGGTTTGGCTGATGCACTGTGCAGTGATGGACTGCATGGACAGTACTATCCACGGGTCACTCACATGAAATGTAGAGATGTCAAACCTGTGAAGGCGTCGGCTGGCAAGGTTGTGATATCGTTTCCCGAAAGATGACTGGTTCGTCATTAACCAACAGGACGTGAACAAGGGTGAGCAAGAGCCAGGGGTTAATCTTGGAAAGGTGTTAACACGGGAGTAAATTAGAGAACCTACTGTAGACATTTCGACCACATGTGCTTATGTAAGACCATGTTTGTCGCAAGTCTTAATCGTCTCTCCCCCACCCACAACAAAGCATGCGTAACCCTGTGGCTTCGATCGACAAGTTCACCACGAGGAACGACAAGGTCAAACACGCTGGCGAATATCAATGCCAAGGCCGGGTTCAGTGGACGTAGGAGGGAGCTGTGTTTACTGATAAAACCGACCCCAGAATTTTCGTCGCCCTACAATAACCATGTAACTAGTGTGTACGTGGACATAGGCATCGATTCTGAACGCTGCGCAAAATTTCGTTGCCCTAAAATATTGATGCAACTGATGTGTACGTGCACATATGCATCGTTTCTGAACGCTGCGCGCAACATCGACTCATAGGAATTTTCGACCACTCGTGTAAGGGGATAGAACGGGTTACACGTTTTATGATACCAGGTATGTGTTTAGAACGGAAACAATATTTGGTGTCACTTACAGTTCGAGTAGAGAAGTCAAATCGCTGAAAATGTAGTCTGGCAAAGTGACCAAATCATTGCTTGAAAGATCCCTGGCACATCATTTGGGGAAAACCGGGCAACAAGATTCAGCGAAGGCAAAGTATTCAACTTGTAGCCTTGTCGGCGCTCAATCACAGTCTGCACCGTGCACGTATCCTGGCCGCATACTGATGTTTATGTCGAGTTCGTCGTGCTACATTTTGTGTGTCTCGCGTGCAACGACCAAAGCATTATCCCACGGCTTATGCGCACACCAGCAGTAGATACCCTAACCAAACACGTTTGCCTTCTCAATACCAAGGTGGATGCATGATACTGGATGAGGGAGTTCGATCCTGACGACAATAGGCGATGAAACGACTATTTCTCCATGCAAAAATGATAGCCATTGTGTATGCGCCGACAGGCCCGGTGGCATGCTCGAACATGCGGCAAGGGTGCCTGTAGGAAGGCATTTCCACCTCCGTACCTGCCAAGAACGCGGTACCCCCGTATCACCAGAGAACCCCGATCGGAACCCAAATATTCGTCACGATATAGGGAAACATCGTCGGGAATCGTGTGTGCAACTTTGATACCGATATTATGTATAACACTCACCGATTATAGGTTAATCCACCCCGAAGCTAGTACTATCGCAGGACGCACTCACAGCACAAGTAAAGAAGGCAAGTCGCGGAAGAGGTCGTCTGGCAAGATAGTCAAGTCGTTTTGTTCCAAGTTCCTGATTCACCGTCAATCGCGAATGAGCGGACGATCACGCAGGCCGGTAGTTAGTCGTACGGCCGGTAGTTAGTCGTACGACGGAGTCGCAACAGCGGTGACTCTGACCAATTCACAAAGCAACGCTGACTCATTCTACGACACGGGTAGAAGGTTTTCACAAACCAATTTCTGATTGACGGCGCTTCTGAACCCAGTATCGTCCGAATACAATCATTTTGTAATACAATACAATTCGTTGTACTCGTAAGCAACGGGGTTACTCAACAAGTTGAACTTTCCTTCTATCTCGAAGTGAGGTATTAGGTGAGGTTTAGAGTTCTTCGAATGGGGACCCTCACACAAAATAAGTTAACCTTCTACCCTAGCATGCGACCGCTACGTGTTTATGTGCATTTCCCTGCATCATGCAAAAATATGGTATCCATCTCTCACAAACAAAGGTGCGTACTCTCAAGGGTATGACGAACACCCATAATGACCGACGGATGTTAAAACGCCACCTCGTACGCAGCTAAAAGCGGCCGTTTGTAACAGTAGGAGGGGCAGTGTCTGACGACGGAAACGACCAAAAAAATACGCCGCCTCTGCGAATGTCATTTTCCTGGAGCAAGCACAAAGCTGCACGGTTTTTTTGTGTTAGAAAGCACCGGGCATAACTTCGTAAAAGTGCTCGTTTCGTCTAGAGATGAGAATGGGCCGAAGTGGGAATGACATATTATGTGTTCCTCACTGACTCCTGATCTAGCCACAACCATCGTGTTACTGCCAAAATGGTAACTCACAGTTCGAGTAGAGATGGCAACCCATTGAACACCCCGGCTGGCAGGCTTCGTAAATCACTTCTCCCAAGATTCCTGGTTCGATATTGAGCGAGAGGCGGCGAACAGGAGTAAGCAAAACCGGTTGTTCGGCGTGAGACAGAGTCGTATTGCGAGACGACTAGACCGCCACCTAACGCGACCACATGCCGTTCAGCAGGTCACGTTCATCGTGGTAAGTGCGGTACCTTTGGCACACCCAGGAACGTGCCGGGCATATCATGTGCAAAGACGAGTTGACGTATCTGTAGGAAGAAGACGAGTGTGAGGAGATAATATACGTAACAACTGTTTTGCCCCGTGGTATAAGCAGATTGCAGCAGGCGTATTGGTCCCAGACATAGCGCGAATCCGCCTCCTAGGGCCGCATGCCCTCATATATATTTGCCACCAGAATGTTTTCACGTACTGCCTACAGTATTGATTTGTCTTACGCTTACGGAAGGGCGTTAACGTGTAAGTCCTCCTGCTCAGCAGCTCAGAGCCAATCGTGCGAGTCGCTAACCTATTTCGTACAAATGATCTGTCTTACGCCTACTGAAGGGCGTTAACGTGTAAGGCCTCCTGTTTAGCAGCTCAGAGCCACTCGTGCGAGTAGCTTTTTTCCATGGTATTATTTTATTTTGCGATATGCACCGCCATGGGAGTGTTCATCACATTACGGAACCAAAATGTCTTCTAGTCTGTCTTTGAGTGAGGTACAGAGCCTCTCGCGCGGGAAGTCATAGTTCGAGAGTGAAAATAGGGGTAACCTCCACCACCGCAGTCTTTGTTTGCTTATGCCACTTCCTAGATGCCTTCTACTTTCTTGAAGCCCACTCACAGCTTTAGCAGAGATGACAAGTTGGCGAAGAGGTTGACTGGCAAGGTTCTCATATCGCCGGTCCAAATATCCCTGAAGTGTCATTGGCCAAGAGGAGGGGAACACGAGGGTGTAATCCAGCAAGGTTACAAATCCTGCCGTGCAGGTGGCAAGCTACTAGGTGTGATTGCTATAGGCAACGTGATTGCAGTAGGTGTGGGTCCGTTGGACGCGTGCACCATGGCGCATACGCGTGCTACGATCGTCGTGCACCCGATTCTTCTAGATAAGATTCCTCAAGTTGAGGGTGTGAACACACATGGCAGATGCTTTCCTTCGAGCACCCACTAGTGTACGGGACGCGTGCTACGATAGAGGTAGCACGTTTAGGCTGAAATATTTCTGGATGACGCGGTTCCTTAACCCGAATCGTCGGAATTTCAATCCATTTTTCCTCAAGTGAGGAGCCTGAGAAAATAAAAATTGGTGCACCTCTAGAATGATTCACAGCCTGATAAACACTCCCACAGCCAAATATGTAAAAAAGAGTGCAAAACATAAATATCATTTGAACCGTATTGGGTTGAGGACCCCCGTTCATAAGAAAGGCTGTCGTAAAACAATGCCTACCCCCCTATGATCCCCCCCTCCTCGAAATCTGGATGGATGGGTTGGCGTCGAGTGGCGACGATGCTGTAAAACAAGCCACCTCTTGTACGGGGTTGGTGTCGGTTGGCAACGACGCTGTAAAACACGCCTCTCACTACGTGAGCTGGACAACCATGCTAGCGTCATTTGTTTTTCTCGTTTTTATGTTCTGGCGGTACCCGAGATGGTGGTCGAGTTGGATCATATTGTGCGGACTGGAGAACCTTTACTCCGTGCAAGAGGGATGATATCACGTAGTGTGTATATGGTAAGGCACCCACGAGCCAGTTACATAGTATCCCCATTGCTGTATCTGGAAGTGTCCACACCAGATAATACATAAATTCATTCGAAGCTGTCATCCATATGCAAGAATATACGCACACGGTGCGGAAGTGGTTCTTGGTAGGATGCAGCTCACCCTTCATGCGACACGCCGGGCATCTCACGGCGTTTCGCGCTTGGCGCAAGCGATGTTTGCCTGGTCGGTGAAAACCCAACGTGCTCCGTCCTGGCATTGTAGGGATGCGAGGGTCTATGGTCATATGACTACGGCTATGCATGAAATGAGTACACCTCCCCTATATCATAGAACGCGTCATCACTCACATACCCACAACTCTGCCTAATACCAAACGTCCAACATAAACCCGCGAAAAGGCCGAGATCAACCGGGCTGGCAGAATAGTTTTGATGCCACCGCCGTGGAAGGGAGCAAAGAACTACAAAGATAACCACATAGTCATTTCGTCGCGATTAAAAAATACGTTGGACTGGTGCAAGAAAAAACGCTAAGGGTCGGCTGTGCTTGGTTTGCAACGGCGGGGCGCCGCCTGGTAAGAAGACGAATGACGCGTGCTACGATAGAAGTAGGAGTTATGGGCTGAATACGTTCCTGAACAACGGGGCTCCTTAACCCAACATCTTCGCAAATTCAATCTTGTTGTGCAACATATTTCGCTATTTTCCTAGTCCTTTGAATTGTACAGTCGGGTAGAACGTTTATTTCTCTCCAAATCGGTTTTTGGGCGTGAGGTATAGAGCTCCTCTGGTGAAGAGCCCCATAATATACAACGGTGCATCTCTACGGTAGCGCGCGTCGTGTATGCATATCTGCGTATATACCGGTTTCACTTTGGTTTAAAAAATTGAGCCAAGCCATTATCCAGATGCTGGTACTGGCCCAACGTTCGGTCGGGCTGGTAACCCCTTTTTCCCCCCAGGGTTTAGGCCGCTTGCGAGAACCGTTCCGTAAGTCACTCGTAAAACCGCGCGAAACAAATATAATATATGGCGGTGCATGTCGCGATACAAAACAAAGCATAGACGCTCACGACTTGCAAATATGTGAGCTCGTCACTTTTCGCGAGTTGTACTGGACCATTGATATAAGTATATATAGACGTCCCACCCCTGTGATACTCCATCCTTGGTTTACTATCGCAATGGTCACTTACAGATCCGTGAGCGAAACCAAGTCTTCGAATACGTCGACCGGCAAGGTGTCCAAAAAACAGCGTGACATGTCCCTGGCGTTTCATCGAACATGCAAGGAGGAGGACAAGAGTCAGAAAAAGCCGGTGAAATGCTGTTGTCTGAGCAAGAAAGAGCGGACGTATGTACCAACTGCAGAGTGTGTGTGCTTAACAACGCCGGAGCCCGCCTCGTGTAGGCATGCAAGCTCACTTACGTACGCGATCAGAACCTCCAACTCTTGTTTTGTATCCATATTTATCGCAGAAAATGTCTGACTTACACTCTCTTGCGATACTCACAGGTTGCGTAGAGACGCCAAACCTTGGAAGACACCAGATGGCAGGGTCGCCATATCGTTCGCCCGGATGTTCCTATGACCCGGGAAAACGGGTAAAGGGATGTGGCAGCAGAGCGACTTCAACGATCGTTGGGTAAAATGGTATGTCGGGTAGCCCCGCCATGCACCAACATTTAGAGCAGCCTGTTCAACCGGGGCTTGTTTAGGGATCCCTTCAACAATGCATATCTACCTCGAAAAAACTGTACTACATTCCGATAAAATTGCAAAGCCGTAATTACGTCGAAGCTTCCCTCCGTCAACCGCTTGTAGAGGGACAATGTTTGACTGTACCTGTACCCCCCCGTGTACCGACTAGGCGCATAAACAACACAAGCGATCCGTTACGTTGCAACATATATATATATACTTCGAAGTAGATATATAACCTTGAGCCGCATGTAGAGCACCAAAAACGTACAATCTGGCTCACAGTGAAAGCAAAGTTGTGGCGTCCTTGAAGGTGCCGTCCAGAATCTCCGTAATTTCATTGTTTGCGATCGATCTGTATAACAGGTGTGTTAAACACGGGGAAACGCCATGTGATACAGCAATGCGAAAGCGGTTTTAAATGAAGTGGTGAGTATGGCTTCAAGTATACAGACTGCTCTACTCGTGTTTTCCTAAACAACACGCGACCACAACCTGACGTTTCGCAATGCCAGAAGGGTCCCACCGTAAGCGCGCCGTACCTGTTAAAACCCAATCTGAAGGACTCTTCATTGTTACAGGCTGTTAATAGCAGCCTATGGATAAGACGTAGTGACAGGGAAAATGTATTCGATGAATGATTGCTTTGACCGTGGGCATCAATGTCTAGCATACCACGACATGCGCCGGTTGACATAGACTAATTCCCGTTGTTGTGTTGTAAGAGAGTGTGGCTGGGTTTCATTAGAGAAGCATTTGTGAACACACTGTCACAGCGCACGATATTTGAAGAAGCAATGGTATCACCGTCGTTGGGACAAAGGGGCCGTTTCAAAGTCTAAAAATGTCCCAGGGTGTACGCTTATCACCACGTGCGAGTGCCGACAACACAATCCATACGCAATAGGTACATATAATATTTTGTATGGGACGGTGTCACTCACAAGTTTGCTATGGCCTTGAACCCGTCGAAGAGATCAATTGGCAGGGTGGAGATGTCATTTTTGTCGAGGTTCCTGGGTAAGGGCGACGGTCACAGCAATGGAACATATGTGTGGAAAATCAACGGTGCAAGCGAATTATGTCAAGTCGTGTATATTCACCAATACTACCAATTAGTCCATAAAGCTATGGTGGCAAGCTGGTACCATCCGCACTACAGACGAATTGCACCTTGGTGCGTGCCACACGAAACTGTGGGCTAGGCACACTCGGAGTCTCATGCTCGACCGGGATTGTACGCCTTGGTGAATCGGTTTGTGTAACCGATTGGAAGGTTTCCATATATTTTGAGAAGGACAACGATGGAAACTGCTATCAACCCAACTTCTCTCGGAGGCCTGAGGTCAGGCGTTGGTACAAGAACGAGTGAATCCCTTCTCCACAATTTCGTCAAACAAGAGATTCAGCTTGAGGGCGCCAACCCCTGGTTTCGAAATACAGGGCAAGAAAACTATCGAAATCGAGTATACTATCGTCAAATCTTGATATGCACCCCACGCACCACTACCACCACGAACGCGCCCGTACTCAGGCAGCCAACCGTGGCCAGCACCGTCATATGCAACCGAAAATTCTAACTAATTCTTAGCAGGTATCAGGTGTATTTCGACATTGTGGCTTGAGGTTTTAAAAAATGTTTTGTAAACACGATTTTACAAAAACCGAAATACATCCAGTTCTGATCTGGCCAGACATCCACATGCCAACGACACCATCGGACGGCGCATTTTCAGCAAACAACGCCCAGGCAGTCATAAACCATGAATGTCGTCGTCTCGGGGATGGCGTCACTCACAAAGATTTGATGTTGTCCCGTCCTACGCTGTCGAAGCATGCCACGAGATCGCTCACATCGTCGTCTGTGATGTCACACGATTCGAAATAACTTCCACGGAAGAAAATAATGCAAAACATCAAATTGCTTCATTAGAGGGCAGCATGGCAAGCTACGAACGAACAAGAAACATGAAATAGGTCAAGTGCTCAGGTATACGCACATTCGGTTGGACGCTACGAGCACAGTAGCTACGGATACGCTAAAAGATTCAAAACTGTTTTGAGAGAAAACTGTACCAGGTATCAATGTTTTTGGTTAGCGAAAGTCGAAAAGGCGCGAATGGTCGAACGGCGTGAAAACAGGACATCGGCGCTTCGTGTACACCCACACGTTGCCTATCTTCAACATTTTGGACGATGTATTCGATCGTACGTACTTTGTAACCATTTTCACACTACGGCTGTATCTACAACATTGCGGGCCGACCCATTGACTGCAATATATACTACGTACGATAGGAGGCGGTGTTACTGCAACAAACTGTCACACGAGAGAATATATATGCGGATTGTTCTCGAGCGTATCCGTGGGATTTGGGTTGTTTCGCCCAGGCTCCACATCACGGGACGGCGCATGGTGATATCTATATGGACATGCCTCGATACTATGTCACTTCACAATATCATGGGGTCCACGACGTAGATGAACGTAAAACTTAAGTTATCGAACATAACGAACAGCTGTGACCGAGAACAGTAGTCTCTCTATTGAAAGGCCTTCTAATAATAGTAGCACTATCAACAGTACAAACAAGAGGAGGTATCGATAACAGGACGGTAGAAACTTCCCAAAACGTAGAGAAAACTCAAACTGCACAGACCGTTATCACTGGCCTATGGCACGTCAGCGCTTGAGAATATCTCGGTGTTCGCCAACTTCTAGAAAGGAGGGAACGCAAGGACTATTGATAGATATTGTAGTCACCGCATGGCGCCACACCACGCGTTTCACTCTCGCGATTCGATGTTTTGGGTATATCGCGTCATAGTCTACTTTGACGACCACCGTACCATATTCGTGATTTTCGTTTGACGGATCACACGTGCAACGTATCCTCCACTATCAGATGGACGGTGCGTAGATCCGGCTACGTTTATAACTGGTCCTACGGTAGCGGGGCTACCCCCATTTTCACTACTGCGTTAAGCCACTCGGGTGAGTGACTCGTTATTTCTCTCCAAACAGGATTTTTTGTTTTGTTGGCGCAGGGCAAGTGACAAGAATCCCAAGGTAGTACATACCGCAAATCCAAAAAGCATAAAAGCTGGAAGACCGCAAACAAATAGGGTAGTCACTCTTCCGAGTGGCTCCGGTTTGCTGAAAGAACAAGCTAATGCCTACC
>JAYJMJ010131010.1:0-17822 GCA_036873875.1 Laminaria ephemera | reverse complement strand
CTTCAAAGCCATACGAAACGAGTAGATGGAGCACCAGCAGTGGCAGCATGCATACATAACACCATTGAACATACATAGGGTTAGGGTTAGGGTTAGGGTTAGGATATCCGACTGCTGCAAACGAAATATACGAACAAGATGCCAGACGGTATATCTCGTAGGCTGCTGATGGGCGCTTACGGGTGAGCGCGCGTGCACGAGATGTCACCCCTGTCCCGATAGCCACACCGCCGCCTCAACCACCGAC
This sequence comes from Laminaria ephemera, assembly GCA_036873875.1. Classification (NCBI taxonomy): domain Eukaryota; class Phaeophyceae; order Laminariales; family Laminariaceae; genus Laminaria; species Laminaria ephemera. The sequence goes on along the minus strand of JAYJMJ010131010.1, from coordinate 17,575 downwards.
GAGTAGATACCCACCCAGGCGCTCTGCGTGCAATCCCCGCCACTCTTATTTTTGTTTGCCCTGTTGCCCACCGGGCCTCGCACTCTATCCATGCCATGATTGGATGCCTACCTCCCCTACGAGCGGTCAACGATGTTCACTCCATACGTACCACCAGGGTATTAATGTACGACAGAACGACCTGCCTCCACCAGATAACCACACCAGCACACTTTCCCGAGAAACATACCGGTACTGCAGATCGTACCGTATCATACCCATTCATTGACAAAGAAAAACTGGAAAGAAAACAAAAAAGGCAAACAAAAACACGACGGTTAATTTTCCTGCAAAAGATATGCCACTGCTCATATAACGAAATATGTGAAAGCGATACGAGACGGTACATCTCGTAGGCTGCTGCTGGAGGGCGCTTGCGTGTGAGCGCGCGTGCACGAGATGCCATCCCTGTACAGATGGCCACACCTCGGCCATCCCCACCGACGGTAAGATACCCACCTAGGCGCTCTGCGAGCAAGCCCCTCCACTGTTTGTCTGTTTGCCCATGTTGCCCGCCGGACCTACGCACAAGGTTGAACGACGTTTTACGCGGCGGCATATCCGGGTTTTTGTAGCGGATAGAAAAAAGGATCAGCAGCCCGGCAAAGATTACATGGAGTGGGCTTGGCCATCAAGGAAGCGATATGCTGTAAGTCTAGTTACTCCGCGCAATTCGATGACGGGCGTCTCATGTCGATGATATTCTAGTTGTCCGGTAGATGCGAGCCAGTAAATGTCGGCGTAGCGTACGCACCAACTGAATGCACCAAGGATGCCGAGGTGAAAAATATTTTCTGGCAAATGTTTGAGCATTTGATTTGACAGATTCCAATGAAGGAGCGTTTGGTTGTACTATTAGACGCTAACGCGGGGACAGGGCGGAGGGTAGATGGGTGCAGTAGCTATAACGGTAGAGTTCTCGGAGCATACGGGCATGATGTGCAAAACAATAATGGTGAATGACTGCTGTCGTTCGCTACCTATTGCAAACTTGCCTTTACCAACACCTTTTCCGCCCACGCAAGGGTGGAATCTCGCACACCCACAATGGCGCCCGCCCAAACGATAGTAAAAGGATAGACTACATCCTAACACGCCAACCCATCGATCTAGGGTACACGATGTTAAGAAAGGTCCACCCCCAGCCTCCACCCCGAGCCATACCGGACTCAGACCATAACATTGTGTACGCGAAGGTCGCCTTCGGCAGTCGTTGTGCACTCAACCGACAAACGCGAAAGTACCAAAAAGACCGACCGTTTGACAGGACGTTTTTTATATCCGACGGCAAATAAGTGTCGAAAGCGAGCAGTTACGAGAATCGTAAAACACTCTCAACCAACCTACTCAGCCCAAGATCATGTGTGACGTAGCTGACGTTTTCACCATGGCCATTCTCGATGCAGTGAAAGTAGAGGTACCAGCTGAACCACGTCGTCACCGCAAAATACGTGGATGGTGGTAGTCGGCCGAGTCATCGACCGCTTTTCGAATAGCATGAACCGCGAGGGAAAACGCGCGACAGCGCGTGTGTACCCCCCCCCGTTAAAAGACTGCGTGGAAGACGTTAAGGACGGCCTTCGTGACCCCGCGGAAGGTGATAGACACAGGGGTACATAACTATTTCGAAGAGCATGTTGCTGAAAAGCAGAAATGGCTCGCCGAAAACGACCAGCGGGGTTTCCACAAGCACTTAAAGGGCACGGTCGGGATGGGAGGGAAAAAAACGACGAGTGAACAATTCGTTAGGGATGAGGATGGTATTTTGTCGCTGGACAAGGTGCGCATTCGTGAACGATGAGCGGGATTTTTCTCCAAACTCCTGAACACAAAATCGCTGACGCTCGATCCCACCATCATCGACCTATTCCCCAAACGACCGTTCGCACTATCGCTTGGCGATGAACCCACTATCAACGAGATGACGGGGGTAATGCGGAGTGTGCCGAATTGGAAGACGGCAGGGCCACACTCCGCCGGTCGAATTGCTGAAACTCGACCACCCCGAATTCACCCGTTGCTTTCACAACATCCTTGTCAATGTTTGGAAAACGGGTCATGTCCCCCAGCAATGGAACGATGCGACCATCAAGGTCCTTCCCAACTAAAGGATCGGTTTGATTGCAACAATTACGGAGGCATTTCACTTGTTGCCGATGCAGGCAAAGTACTGTTGAAACTCGTTTCGCCCCGTCTAAACAAATACTGCGAAGAAGGGGGAATCCTCCCCGGGGAACAGTTTGGTTTCCGTCCGGTGCGATCAACAGTGGATATGCTGTTCGTCGTGCACCGACTGCAAGAACTCGAACGAGAGATAAAAATCCCTGTATGCATATGCTTCATCGACCTGCAGAAAGCGTATGACGCTGTCGACCGAGAGCTACTGTGGGAAGTGCTCGCGCGCTTCGATGTACCAGCGACGATGCCTGCTGTTATCCGCCAGTTCCACGACGGCATGCCGGCTCGCGGACGTATGGACGACGGTGAGCACTCAGATTGGACTGACGTCACGCAGGGGCTCGGTAGGGTTGCGTGTGATCGCCGTTACTGTTCAACATGTTCTTCGCCGCTGCGTTACATGTTGTCCTCTTTCGCTTCAGCGGGGACGAAGGCATCGTGCCGAACCTAGTCCACCCCGACGACGATAGGGCGGGCAGACACGAGGAACCATTGGCACGCGTGCGGAGGGCCTTGTGGGGCATGCTATACGCCGACGACCCAGGCATTGGTTCGAAATCGGCAAACAAGCTTGCTAAAATGATGACAGTCATTGTGACCGTCTTCGAAGCAGCAGGCCTCATGGTTTCGGAAAAGAAGACGGAGACCATGCTGCTGCAAACACAGGACCTTGAATCCCCGTCTCCACCGTTCGTCATCGAAGCAGCAGGACAGAGGTATAAACAGACGATGCAGTTTCTATACCTCGGCGGCGTTATCCACGAAACCACTGATCTCATGGTTGAAATCTAGCGACGGGTCCGACTCATGAAGGCATGCTACAAGCGGTACGGACCAGGGCTACACGATATGGCCACCGCCCCGGTCAGCCTGAAGGTCCGCATGCTGAAGGCCGGGTTGGTTGAGACCCTACTATACGAGTGTGTGACGGGGACCCTCAACGCGATTCACTATGACAAGCTCAAACAAGCGCACCTCGAAGTCCTCCGGCGAGGCCTTGGCTTCCAGCGTCGTGCTGACCACACCAACCTCTCGTACGGCAAGGCCCTTAAGAAGACGAAATGCGAGAGCATCGAAACGGCCATCCGGAAACGGCGGCTCTTCTTCGCGGGGGCAATGATACGGCAAAACAAGAGGCGATTACCCAGTCGGATGATGTTTGCACAGATAGCCGGTAGGGAAACCCCGGCACCAGGTGGGCCACCGAACAACTGGCTCCGACCCCTGAGAGACGACCTCGCCGTTTAATCGATCCACCGAAGGCTCCACGGAAGACTCTCGACGGCAATTTGGAGTTGAAACCGGACTGTGGGCCCATGCAGCAAAGAAGGCGGGAAAGTGGTACCGGGGGGTCCTCGAAGCAGTCGATTGGTTTATGGCCAGGTGGCACGTAGAGGAGGCAAAAACAAGCTCGGAGCGTCGCGCAGCCCGGTTGCATGGTGCCCAAAGCCGACGGGTGGGGGGAGGGGGGAGGGAAACCGCGGTTGAGGAATGCAAGAAGGAGACGGCAGACAGGGTAGCAAGGCACCAGGTCGACTGGACCGTAGAATCTGTCTACGTACCTTCAAACTTCGGCGACTACCTCGTGGTTTGTTATTTCATTTTTTTTGTTTTGGATTGCCAGCTCCAACCCCCTCGGGGGGGCGGTGCCGGCCGATACTGCAGTACTACCACCGCTGGTATGCTGGGGTTTCCCTTTCTTCCCTTTTGTCCCTGTCTTCGTCGGTTTTATTTTTCCTTCTGCTTTGCCCTGTTTGTTTCCCTTTTGGGTACCCTTGGGGGTTATGGAGGAGATGATGTGAGTATGGATTCCAGCGTCGTACATACCGTAAGTAGAGGACAGACCAGGCAGCAGTGCTCCTAATCCTGTAGTGGTTGCATTCGGAAACCAGTTTAGGTGCTGCCCTGACGCACCTGGGTGGTGTCATATGCCTTGTTGCTGTGTGTTTGGTTCCTTCATTTGTTTAGGTTCGTCTTTTTTGTTTCGTATTGGGTACGGGCGCGATAATGGCGGCATGTGCACCACTGTAGTCAGAAACAGTAGTGAGCAGGTGATAGACCATGGGACAATGCTCCTACTACTACAGTAGGTGCGTTCGGAACCCAGTATGATTGCTGCCTCCAACGTTGGTTGGGTGGTGTCATCTGCTTGTTGCTATTTGCTGGATATCTGTTTATGCTTTGATTTCTTTTTTGTCGTGTCGCCTTGTTCCACTCATTTTTGGTTCTTCCTGAGTACCTCTTCTCTCCAGCCTGTGCTCTCTTTCCCTTCTTTCTTGGATAGCTTTGTCTGTAAACGTACGAAAATAAAGTAACCGACAAAACGACGTAAATTTTGCAGTGGGAATGAGGCATGTCTGTGTCTGGGATCTGGGTCACATCCTATGGTAGCAATCAGAACGGAACAACTCACGAGCAGTCTCGTGCGGGACTCGTCGAGTGCAGGTTAGCGAATGCACGCCGAACGCAAGCGAATCAGAGCTTTTGCCGATAACGTGAGCAGACATGAGATGTTCGCTGGATTGCTGAACCAAGCCAGACATTTGCGAGGACCCTAGGCTGGATATTTGGACTGGACAGACAAGCATGAAAGGCAACTGGGGGAGGTCGGCCGACAGGAGCATGGGGCTGGATACACCGTTCTCGAACAGTGGTGCGTGTGGTGTACGTTGGGTTGCCAGCTAGAGAACTGGCTCGTCATGATAAAACGAGAGTCTGGGGACCCCCTCGAGTTGGTGCTTTTGAACTTGTTTTTTTGTACGACAAGGCACCTGACAGAGCCTAAAAGGCAGTACACTATAGGGTCCCTGATGCATGTTGATATGACAGCCATTAACAAACCTACCTGCTATCGCCCGATGCTGCGAAATATGTCGTGAAGTCGATATACGTGCTGGCTCGCGACGGCCGTTCGACGCCGTCAGCGAGCACCACAGCTTCCTAGGTGCGGCACTGTACTATCGCATGATGCGCACTGCGCGCCAATAGAACCTACACTGCGTTTACAGCGTAGGAGCACTGATACAGTAGATAAGACACAGTTAATTAACTGATGTCGTCGGATTTTGATGCAGTTAGCTTTGCTGGCAGGCGACGGCCGTACGATGCCGTCAGCGAGCAGCCCAGTAGCCCGTGTGGAGTGACACGGGGGGCGACCGCCGCCCCGGAAGTCGTGGGGATGCGATCGCTCAAGGATGGAGTCCCCCTTCGCATGCATAGGGTGAAATCGCCCTATCGCCTTGTTTGGCGCAAAACTTGCCGTAACAAATATGGCGGACACTACTACTACGTACCCGTATATATGTTTTGTCGACGCCCGAACTATGACCAGACGGATATGCTTGTTATCGGCGGCAGTCGGTTACCGGGTATATATTAGCTATATACTACCTGCTGTTGTAGATATATTTCCTGACGGGCGCCGGTTGTATCGGCCCCCCCAGCCACCGGCACAGCCGCCGTTGTGGAGTAGGCGAGACACGTCTAATTACCTTGTCTCGTAAGATTTTAGGGCAGATGTTTTCACATCGATATGCTTGCTGGCTCGCGACGGCCGTTTATTGCCAACAGCGAGCAGCACCATCGCCTAGGTGCTGCGGTATACTATCGCATGACACGTGCTGTGCGCCAACCGAACCTACATTGCATTACTCTATGGGATCACTGATGCAGTAGGTAAGACACAGTTAACTACCTGGTGTCGCCTGATTCTAAGGCAGTTGCACTTGCTGGCTCGCGACGGCCGCACGAGGCCGTCGGTGAGCAGCAAAGTAACCCGTGTGGAGTTACACGGGGGGCGACCGCTGCCATGGAAACCGTGGGATGCAGTCGTTCAAGGGTTGAGTCGCCCTTTGCACGCATAGGGTGGAGTCGATCTCCTTGATTGGCGTCAAAACGGCCTGAACAAATATGACGGTACACTATTATTACATACGCGTATACCAGGTATAATCTTTGTCTACGCATGGACCATGATGCAGACAGATACAGATGTTTATTTTCGGGTGCAGTTGTTAACCGGGTATAGGTGCAGTTGTTCACCGGGTATAGATAGCTATATATATCTACTGCTCTAGACATGTTTCCTGGCGTGCGCCGGCTCTACAGGGCCGCCAGAGAACGGCACAGCCGCCGGTGTGGAGCCTCAAAACGGCACTATTTATCCTATCGTTACAATTGGCGCCAAGTAACAGAGCCTCAAACGGCATTGTACTCGAAATAATATCTAGGCAGAGTTTAGTGTGAAATACATTCTTATGAGCGTGCCGGTACGCTGGGTTTAAGCATACCCCCACCCCCGTTTGTGCCTAAAACAGTAATGCGGTGAGAAAAAAGGTTGTCCGTGCACCCCGCGGCACGACTTCAACAATGAAAAAGCGTCGCCGATGTGATGTATATGTCGATTGCTCTTCTATAATAATGTTTAATTAATACTCCAACGGAAGGAATGAGTACATCATACCGGTGGCACGATTTTGTCCAGAACATTGGCGCGAAAGTCCGAAGCCACAGCGCGTTCTGAGGCTGGCATATTCTATACCGTACGTAATGTAAGTACATGGTATACCAGGTTGATTCAAGAAGCGAGAGTACACGTTTAATTCAATATCCTAGCATCTTTGCTTAACGCTAAAATTGATAAAACCTGAGGCTGGATGTGCCGATGGCTTATTTACCTCAAATATAGTATGGTATAGTGCACCTGACCGGACGGCGATTTAGAAAATCGCGAGCAACAGCATCAACGGCATACGCCTGGCTCGATCGCGGTCGAATGCCGTGGAGCGTTTGCGGATGAAGGAACGTCAATGGCGGTGGCGATCGTTCCCACCCAGCTGCATCAAAGCGAACTCTGAACGTTCTTTGTCGTCAAGGAGTAACAACGAAGACAAGGTGTTTTTCGACAATTCTCCACCGTCCGGTAACCCGGCCCGAGCATCCCGTCGCATGACAGCTTCCATCTCCAAAGGCCGGCGATGGTTTTGCGTTACAGCACCAATGGATCAAGCGGTGCACTATCCGAGAAACAATACCTCCGTCGCGTCGGAGTCGCATAACGACCCAGATGAGGGAGATATGGAAGCAAGAAAGTGATCGTTTTCACAAGCTAGCTTGTACAGGTTTGATCAGCGACAACATTAAATAGCGCAGGCGAATGCAGCAGCTATCGAGACCCCCGCTTCTGACACTCAGCAACATCTTGCTACAATTCTTCATGCCGCCACCGGGGTAAGCGGGTAGGGTTTGTCTTGTCTTGTGTGTCGTGTCCGGCAAATATACACTGCTGCTGATGGTGCAATACAGGAGGAGTACTGCTACACCAGCCCTCCTTGCTGCTTCACTGCGATGTACCAAGTACATATTACTAGTGTGACGAGGGGGCTCGGAGATGATGGCTTTAGCTGTGGCTTGCGTTCTACCTGTACGAGTACGCGTCCTAGAGCAGTCAAGCGTACTGCTACAGGAGAACTGCTATAAGAGAACTGCTGTACAAGCACTGCTGTACCAGTGGCCAACGGCTCAATTGGTTCGGGCAGTGTTTCCAACCTTATAGGCAATAGTGGTTAAGCCATCGATACTGCTCGATTGCAAACAGGGTGACGGGGTGTAGACTGTAGACTTCACTACGAATATTACTAATAGTAGCTAAGCATTTCACAGCATTCACCATACTGGGCACAAAAGGTTTGTGCTTTCGAGGGGGGGACGCTGGAGATAATGAGGGCATTGCCGGCAGTATTTTGGAGGAAATTATTTATGTCTTCAACCTGAATTTTAGAAAGTACGACCTTACGTTGACAAGTACCGGTAGACTATAGCCCAATCGCCAACGTTTATACTGGTTTATCCTCGTGATGACCTATTCATAGGTCCTATATTCCTGCATCTCATGCGTTTCATATTTCGTTCAGGCGATATGTCAATTTTTCGTGATGGTCTTTCCGCCATTATGGCCGCTCCGCCATTGGGCCGGAACGACAGGTTTTCATATCTAGTTCTTTAAGTCTATGATTGTGGCAATACATCGATCGTCACACACGCTACTGCAGCAGTAGTTCAAGCTGGATACCCTCGTACACCTGCAGAATGTAGCCGGACTGCTGTACGTATGTCATATACCGTACTGGTAGGTCGCAACCATATACTACGGTACGAGGTAGGTACCAGTACTGGGCATACTTCCAATATGCTGGGGCCGTATCGGTGTATACTTTCAGGCTCGCACTACTGACAGTAGTATGGCCGCGTCTAAAAAGCGCCGGAATAAACAATGTTTCTGGGCTCTGTGATTTGTATACTACAGCATAAACCCACAAATAAGAAACACAAACGACAAGAACTTCAGACTCAGGCTGGCTGCAGCCTCGACGAAAAGAGATTTGGGTTAAAAAATCGGACTCAGGGGCAAACCGCGACACTACGTATTTCCGGTATATTATATAGTCTGTGCCATCAAGCCTGTTGAACTTACTTATTGTCGCAATTAGAAGCTTTCGAGCCTTGCTACGATTCGTTCGTGGTTCCCCTACTGTACGTCCCCCACAGACAATATTAGGTTGACAATGATTTCTTCCCGCACTGCCACGTTACTTCTTGACGACACATACATATACTTCGACGTCCCTTTGATCTGTTGGTTGCCAGAAATGGATCCTGCACCTTTGGGCCGCAGGGACAGGCCGGAATCCCAAATAGCATTTCCCGAACAATATGAGTGCGTCGTTTCCACATTGAACCGTTATTTTTACCGATCGACGTCAAGCACATCCAATCATTATCAGTCCTGATTCTTCACCCTAGACAGATGCAATACGCGACAGATATGAAAACATCTGACACATTGGAATTTCAGGCTGAGGTTTCGCGAAGTGTAAATCCGCGCGTGATCTTAAACTCCCCCCGATCCGCGGGTTTACGGTTCACTCAAATATCTAGATATTGTTTTGGTTCAGTCAATTACGCTCTATTATTGACACGCTGCACGCCGACCTTCAATTAATCGGTGCCCCATTAGAGGGCGGGTGTACCTTATTAGTGTCGCATCCACAGCAGCAGCTCGTGATTCTGTTCAGATTGGCCGTCCGCACCTTTTCAATGGAGGTCCACACCTCGACGTTGGTGTGCCGCAGTGATCGAAACTCGTCTAAATTCAGACGACACAAAATGAGACAAAAAATCAAACCCCAGCTGAACGTTTGCACTTCACTTGAGGACAGCTACATCTCCTCAGAAGCAACCACAACCCACTCAATTGAGCCACCATCACTATAAGGTGCGTGAGGGCGTCGGGTGCAGCTGGCAGCAGTCCAACGCAGCCATAAGTGACTCACGAAGTGATTTCGTGAAGTCATGGTTTCCAGCCAGCATCACCAAAAAATCGAGACTTTGCTCCAAAATCCTAAATTAGATTCGTTTGCGAGTTAGTATATACCGGTACAACCGTGGCTACAGCACGTACGGATGCACGCCTCTCACTAAACGTTAGGTGTTTTTTCGAGGATCATTTGAAACACTGATATCTCGTACCCGAAACAGGTGCGGAACGAAAACCTACGTCCACATTTGGGGTAATCAAGATATGGGCAAAAAATAAGTGCAGCGAAGAGAAAGAAAAAAACTCTCGTTCCTTGTATATTTGCATCAGATTTTAGAATCCGAAAATTGTGGATGTTGCTTGTAAAGCTCTTAATTAACTCTATTTCCAAGTCGTTTGCAATATCTCAGCGACACGCCTAGTGACGTCTGTTTGACAAAATATTCCTTAGGGATCCCCCGCGGCGGCCTTAAGACTTTATAGTTTGGCATTTGTGCTGAACGCGAGGAGGAAATAATAAGCAGAAATCGGAAAGTGCAAGTGGGTCGGCAGATAAGAATCTGCCAGAATGCGCTGTAGCCCAGAAGAACAAGAAACTGCCCAACCCCCCCCAATACCAAACCAGGCTCCCAACCCCGCTGCTTTTTCTCCAAACCAACGTCACAACTGACTTTTTTTTCAAGATGTTTGGATTTGTTTTGACAAAAAGCTCCTATTTTTTTCGCCAAAAATAAATCCCGTCCCCTCTTCAAGCCTGCAACACCAAATGTTGCAATACCAAATTTTCTGACTGGGGATTAGAGGATAGACCTACTTTTTAGCGGCGTAGAGGATAAGAGTACCTTGACCTGTCCATTCAGGGTCTATCTCGGCGTGGACATTTTGACCTTTCTGTGGAAAACGTGTACCGAGCTTCTTTCATATATTTCGCTTACTTGCCGTGAAAATACTCAATTTCAGTGTAAGATCGATTTTTAGCGTTGAAGGATAGATTTGTCTGTAAACGTACAAAAACAAAGTAACGGACAAAGTGACGTTTGATGTTCCAATGAGAATGAAGCATGTCTATCTCGGGGATCTGGGTCAGAGTCTATGGTGTATGTAGCAATGAGGAATGAGCACCCCACGACCAGTCTCGTGCGGAACTCGCCGCGTGCTGGTTAGCAAATGCACGTCGCAGACGCTGTAAACTGACAGTTAATTGGAACAGGGCGAAATATCCTACTTTTTGGTATCCCAACGAAGCCATTGACCGCACTGGCTCTATCTACTCCAATACACATGTGTTTCCCTTTTTTTGCCTGTGTGCGTTTAGGAAGGAACATCAGCTACCACGAGGTACCTCAGGCTTTTTTTCCAATTCGTATTATTTCCGACAATTGAGCGATTTGCGTACAGGGTAGCTTAAGTGACAAGGTAAAGGGGACATTTGCCTATGTATAGATAGTACCTGGTACGTCGTAAAAAAACAGTGGGGTGTCGGGGTTTCGGAGGTCGATTTCGAACTGAGCGTTTGTTGTTGTTGTTGTTGTTGTTGTTGTTGTTGTTGCTGTTGTTGTTGTTGTTGTTGCTGTTGTTGTTGTTGTTGTTGTTGTTGTTGTTGTTGTTGTTGATGTTGTTGTGATCGTATAAAAAAATCATTTGTGCTTGTTTCCGCCTCCCAAAACGACGACATCTTGCGCACACAGCAGTGCATCCACCACTACTGCTGCTGTGTTCGGGTTCGTTTCTTCATAATATGGTATGATAGTACTTAGTTCAGGCGGAAGGTTTCGGCGCACAACTTCGACAAGGTGTTGCTTATAAAGCGAGGGTGGGAACAAGATAAGCGCGCCTACTATTGGCGCCCAGCGCACGTACTGGTCCGCACTGCGTAGTGGTGCTGGGTAGGAAAAGAGTTCTTGAATGTTACAATTGTGCTACGTTTATTCCTAAAATGATGTTGGGCTGCCCGAGTCTTCATGCAGCCGGTTCTGGACCGGCATCATTGTTGTGTGCGGCGATACCCTCCCTCTGGTCCAGTACTCCGATTCTCCCTCTGGTTGCCGGCCATATGTCGTGTGGAGATACTCTCACTTCGAGATATAACGTTTTGCATGGCATGTCCTCTGTTGTATCGCGACAGCCGCTCTTCCGATTCAGTTCCCGGCAACCCCAAACATCAACCGTCCCGCACGCTAGCCTGCAACAAATACGTACCGTACGCACGCCGGACGATGCAGATCAGCGTAGTGCTCACCGCCCGAGATGACCTGACGATAAACAAATCGCTGCTCAGAGCAAAGTTGGGAACAAACAACAGAATGGATATAACAAGCCTAGATATATTGCGACAACCATTCTTCCGATTCAGTTCCCGACAACTACAACAGCATCAACCGCCGCCTGCTTTGGACAAAAGATGTCAGGATACAGCACTTTAGCTGCTTGACAGACAGCAAATCTCCCTTAATTTTCCTTGACTGGTACCAAAATACCAGGTTTTAGTGTGGAACACACGGCCCTGCACCTTTGACAGCTCGTGGTTTACCCTGCTTGACATGTCTCCTGACATATTTGCGTTGGGCACGTACCGTACGCACGCCGCCCCTGGATAGTGCAGATCAGCGTGGGGCTCACTGCCCGAGATTACCTGACGAAACAAAAGCGCTGCTCGAGTAATTTTAGGAAGAAAGAACAGAGCGGATACAATACGCCGAGCTATATCACGGCAAATATTCTTCCGATTCAGTTCCCGGCATTCAAAACAACACCGACCGCCCCCCTCGCCCTATGACAGACAGCAAATTACTGGATTTTAGTGTGGAAAACTCGGCCCTACACCCTTGACGGCTCGCGTTTTCCCTTGCTTGACATACCTTCTCACATGTTTGCTTTGGACACGTACCGTACCCCATGTCGCTACTGGATGACGCAGGTCAGCGTGGTGCTCACCGCCCGAGATGACCTAAAGAAGAATAAGTCGCTCCTCGAATAAAATTCTGAAAAAAAGAGCAGATTGGAGATTGGGCATGTGTTTAGTTTTATCGCGACAACCATTCTTCCAATTCAGCTCCGGACGGTCACAGCAACAGCAACCGTCCCGCTCGCTAACCGTGCTCTGAACACGTGCCGTGCGCACGCCGCTAGTGGATGCTGCAGATGGCGAGTTAACGTGTGAACAGCAACAACAACAGGCTAGTTGGAATAATAAGCGCCTTGCTCGTTAACCTGCTTTGAACACGTACCGTGCGGACGCCGCCGCTGGATGATGCAGATCAGCGTGGTGCTCACTGCCCGAGACGACCTGACGAAAAAGAAAGCGCTGCTCGAGTCCGAGATCTGCAAACAGTCGCAGGAGCAAAACGACATATACCAGTACCTCAGGAAGAAACTGAAAGACAACTACATCGCCATAGCCGCGCTGGAGACTAAGGTAAAGGAACCGCTACTGACTACGGATGGTGATTCTTAGTAATATTCGGGCATGAATAGTGCAGTTTGTGGATAAGACGATGTTGAATCCTCGAGTCCGAGAAAAGCAAGCAGTCGCAGAAGCAGAACGACACATATCAGCACCTCAGGAAGAAGCTCAAAGATAACTATTTTGCCATTAGCTGCGCTGGAGGTTAAGGCAAGGGGACAGCTACTTACGACAGATGGTGTTTCTTAATAATGATCGGGCATAAATAGGGCACTTTGTGGATAAGACGATGTTGAATCCTCGAGTCCGAGATACGCACGTAGTCGCAGAAGCAGAACGACATATATCAGCACCTCAGGAAGAAGCTCAAAGAGAACTACCTTGCCATTAGATGCGCTGGAGCCTAAGCTCAGGGGACAGCTACTTACAACGGATGGTGGTTATTAGTAATAATCGGGCATAAATAGGGCAGTTTCGTGAGTTAAACGGTGTTGAATCCTCGAGGCCGAGAAAAGCAAACAATGGCAGGAGCAGAACGACATATATCAGTACCTTCGAAACAAGCTCAACACAACAGTAGTGTGAAAATTTTCACATCAGACCCGAAGATTTTTGGTTTCTCCTAAGTCGAAGAGCCTCCGTCAACCAAAACTTGTTTTGGGTTACAAGGGCTACTCCCTATCGTGGCGCGTGTCGTCAGTCCTTGCGAATCGATTCGCTAAAATATCTCGATTATTTTTGTCACAATTCGTGACCATTTGTGTTGTTCATCAGGAAGGACCCTGTCTAATAATTCAAACCTCTGTCTTTCGCGAGCCCCCGATGAGAGGTTGGAAAGGGAGAAAGAGCTGATCGCGACCGTTGTGGGCATTTTGAAAAATGGCGAATTGAAAACGTTTTCTATAAACCAAATAATGCTTTTTCATCAATTTTTCATCAGTGTTTTTCAAACCTTCATCAGAACTGACCATTTTTCCTTTTTTTTTTTTCAAAAATTCGTCAGAACTGACCCTATTAATAGCTAATTCTTCAAACCACCAGGTTTCGCAAGCTCACAATGAGAGGTCGGAAAACAAGAAAGGGCTGATCGTGACCGTTGTGGACATTTTTAAAAATGGCGAATTGAAACCATTTTCTATAAACCAAACCACGGATTTTCATCCATTTTTCACGGGTGTTTTTCAAAACTCCGTTAGAACTGACTATTTTTCCTGTTCTTTTTTTTTAAATTCGTCAGAACTGACCCTATTAATAGCTAATGTTTTAAACCACCAGGTGTCGCAAGCTCATGATGAGCGGTTGGAAAACAATAAAGAGCTGGTCGTGACCGTTGTGGACATTTTGAAAAATGGCGAATTGAAAACGTTTTCTGTAAACCAAATCGCGTATTTTCGTCATTTTTTCATGGATTTGTTTCTAAACTTCGATAGAACTGCCCCTAGTAACTGATTCTTTAAACCACCAGGTTTCGCAAGCTCACGACGAGAGGTTGAAAAGAAATCGCGACCGCTGTGGACATTTTGGAAGTGAGCGTATTTCCACGTTTTCTATAAACCAAATAAAGTATTTTCATCAATATTTCATGGATTGTTTCAAAACTCCACTAAAGCTGACCCTCGTAGCTGATTCTTCCAACCACCAGGTCTCGTAAGCTCACGATGAAACGCTGGAAAGGGAGAAAGAGCTGATCGCGATCGCCGTGAACATTTTGAAAATTGGCGTATTGTCACGTTTTCTATTTAACCAAATCACGTCTTCTCGTCCATTTTTCATGGATTTTTTTCAAAGTTCGTTAGGACTGACCCTGCAATAGCTGATTCCTCAAATCAGTATGTTTCGCAAGCTCCTGATGATAGGTTGGAAAGGGAGAAAGAACTGATCGCTACCCCTGTGGATGTTAAAAAAATTGGCATATTGTCACGTTTTCTATCAAACCAAACCACGTCTTTCATCTTTTTTTTTGGGATTTTTTCAAAGCTTCGTCAGAACTGACCATTTTTCATGTTTTTTTTCAAGCGTTCGTCAGAACTGACCCTAGTAGCTAATTCTTCAAACCACCAGGTTTCGCAAGCTCACGATGAGAGGTTGAAAAAGGAGAAGGAACTGATTAAGACCGCTGTGGACCTCGGTGAAGAGCGCGAGAACGAAAAGGTGTGACGCACTCGACTAAGGTTACGATAGGGGGGCGGGGGTACTCATTTGTTGCTTGCCTTCGTCATTTGACCATTGACCACGCATCCCTTTCGAGACCGAGCACCGTTCTTAGTCCTAACAGAGACACCTCCAACATTTGGGCGCTCAGAACGTTTTTGCCAAATATTACATAAATTGTTTTTGCTTATCTTATCTCCTTCCTGTTTCGCCGTCTGTGGCCACCATCTATCTCCTAGTATAGCGATCGTTTTCTTGCTACTATCTAATGTACCAAACTTCTCCAAAGGTACGGTAGGAAGTGCACGTTTAAGCAGGGATGCGTGTTGCGCGTTACACGTACGCTCGCGTTCGCAAACCCACGCGCCGTTCGCAAAATTCTTGATGATCGCGCAAGTATAAAAACAGCCCCCCCGGTGGGGGTTGAAAACTGAAAACCCCCATTTATTTAGCATGTTTGCCCTTGAAGGGGATGATAGTGCTCCATCCCCTGTATTCGCGCCTTTCAAGATTTGCGGTTGCATTTCGCGGGCGCCGTTCGCACTTTTAGCCAATTTCGTGCGAACGGGCGCCGTTCGCACTTTTTTTTGCCGTAAAACGCACCCCTGCTTTTAGGGCCTTTTATTTCAGTGGCTGAAGCACATGTTTTCTGGGTTGGATCTGTACTATTCATACGAAGCGAGATGTATAGAGTGTACATGATGTAGATCGTGATCTGTCCGATCTGTACTACGCAGATCCTGCACAACATATCATAACGACATATATAGGATCTAGTTGATCTAGATCGCGATCTGTTCGATATGTACCACACAGATCCCGCACAACATATCATAACGACAGCTCTGAGATCTAGATAATCTATGTTGTGATATGTTCGATGTATACTACACAGATCCTGCACAACATATCATAACGACAGCTATAGGATCTACATTATCTAGATCATGATCTGTCCGATCTATACTACACAGATCCTGCACAACATATCATACCGACAGATACAGGATCTAGATTATCTAGATCATGATCTGTCCAGATCGTCATCTATCCGATGTGTGGTTCCACCCAACGCACACGCTGTGTTCTCCGGGAAACCCCCGTCCCTCTCCTACTCTCTCCTTCATGCCTGGGCGATGTAGGATCCAGATAATCTAGGTCGTGATCTGCCAGATGTGTGACTTGATCGTGATCTGCCCGTTATGTGATTCCACCCGATACACGCGCTGCGATAGCCGAGAAACCGCCACCCCTCCCCATCTCTCCCCCACGCCTGGTTGTGTCGTTCGCGCGTAGGTTCGTCTTGGGGAGAGGTTAATAGTCCTGGACGCGGAATTGACGGGAATCAAGGAGTTCCATGAAAATTCAGCGGCATATGCGCAAAAGGTGTGCAAAAAAGAAATTGTTCGTGTTGTGGTAAACCAGCCAACTGTTCTTAACTCCCGATTCCCGTAAGTGCTGCCGCTTGCGCGAAACTGTTTGGTACCTGCTGTTGTAGCTATCCGGTGCTTGCTCGTTTCGACAAATCGTTCGTGGTTGGGGTTCTAGGAAATATAAAAGGTGTCCAAATAGAACAACGGTTCGTATTACAGTGGACCCGTGCCTTGCTCGTCTTGGCTTTCGTTCGTCGTTTGGGTTAACAGTGGGGTACCCGATTTTAAGAGCGTTCGTCTTAAGAGAAAACGGGTTTAAGAGCGGTCAAATCGGCTTGGCACGCCTCGTGACGCCTATACCAAACCCTGCATGATTGTGACGCCTATACTAGAACAAATATGATACCCAATCTGAGACAAGAGCAGCACGGAGATAAGAACGGTAAAACTGGCCTGTTCCGAGAATCTCTTAAATCCGGCACCCCACTGTATAGGAAAGACAAAAGGTGTGCAAATTATAACAACATCGTATTTGTGGTGAACCCGTCCTACGCTCATTTCGACATACGTTCGACGCTTCGGTTATAGGAAACGCAAACAAGTGTGCAAAAAAACAAAAGTGGTATTGTGGCGGACCAGTGCTTGCGTGGTTCGATGTTCGTTCGCCGCTTTGGTTGTAGGAAACGCAAATGGTGTGCAAATAAAAAAATCTTCTTACCGTGGTGAACCAGTCATACGCGCAAAAGGTGTGCAAATACAAAACGTTCGTACTGTAGTGAACCCGTGCCTTGCTCGTTACGACGTACGTTCGACGTTTCCGTTGTTGGAGACGCAAAAAGGTTGCAAATAAAAAAAGTCGTATTGTGGAGGGCCAGTGCTTGCTCGTTTCGATGTTTCCTTCGTCGCTTTGGTGAAAGGAAACGCAAAAGGCGTGCAAATAAAAAGTTGTTCGTATTGTAGTGGACCTAGTGCTTGCTCGTTCGACATCCGTTCGTCGTTTGGGCTATATAGAAAACGGAAAAGGTGCATGCGAAAACGGTTCGTATTGTCGTGACCCAGTGCTTGCTCGTTCGACATTCGTTCCCGCCCCTCCCTCCCCCCCCCCCCCCTCCCTCC
>JAYJMJ010130905.1:0-17825 GCA_036873875.1 Laminaria ephemera | reverse complement strand
GATATCATCGCGTCTCCCCAGATAAAATATATTACTGTGTTTCTTTGACATCTTAACAAGATATTCATAGATAGCATCGTTCTGATGTTCGCCAGCTATTACTAGTGCTGTTCCATTACGTATGGTTTCAGGCAATGTATCCCAGGCATCAAGCAGTGTGATAATGCCTTTGTGTGCCACAATTCTGCCCACAAACCCAACGATCTTCATGTCGCTGTCAATACCCAAGCTGTCTCTCAGGTTAATGATGTCCTGTTCATTTAGACTGCGCGTAAACCGCTTTAGATCAACGCCCGAAATCGTGCCTTCTCCGAGTACCTGTGATTTTTGTTCTGTGCAAACAGACTGGTTAATTGCTGCAGCCCGGGTTGATTGTCCGCAAAAAATAATATGGGTCGCCAGTCGACAGGTGATTTTTTCAATAAGTCGCAGCAAATGCCTTTTGAACCCATGGGATGAAAGAAATGCCATTCCATGATTATGATAAATACGAATATCAGTTCGGCAAATTACGGCGGCGATCATACTAAGTAATCCGGCCTTTGACATATGGGCGTGAACAATATGCGGTTGTATTTTTTTGAAGGCCCGGACAAGCCGCAACACTGATAAAAGGTCAGCGAAAGGTGACAAGTTTGTGTTTATTGCCACTGGGTGAAAGCTGATACCTGCCTGTTCGGCGACCTGCCGGCCTTTGTCGTCAGGTGAGCAAATCAATGTGACGTCCAGCCCATCGCGTTTTAGCGCTGAAAAATGGCTTGATAGAAAGCTCTTTGCAGAAGACCCTGCAGCGGTTAAGTAGACGACTCTGGGGTTGTTCATTTGTGGTTTTTAGAGCTTATCGCGTGGATGTGTATATAGGCATGATAGCATTAGATGTTGGTCGGAATTCCCATATTCTACAGGTTGATGAAGAGCCGCGATTCATGTTGACCTATTGTTTGTTGAGATAGTATATTTTCAAAAGGAAGGAGGGAAGCTATCCCAGTGTGATGTTTGTCGGTAATGCTTATCTGAAAATACTGGGTTTTTAATGGCATAGGCCTACGCTGTTCACATACATGCGGATGTTAATGTGTATAGTAAGCTAAAGGCTGGGCTCAATTTTTGGGCTTCGTGTGTTTAGTTACAAGGAAATTTAAACAAGAGGTGAGTCACCTCACTAAGGGCATATCCCTACCTTTTTAATGGGTATTGGATTTATGCGCTTAAGGTAAGATCACAGTTACTCCACAGATTTGGTGTAATTTAAAATGATTTAAGTGATTTTTATTCTGGCATGGAGGCTGTTGAATGATTGAGAAAACCGCCCAAACCTCCCTTGGTCTTGGCGAAATGGCCAAAGCCATTGATGATCGGTACACCTTTATCAAGGTGCTGGCAGCGAGCTTGTTGTTTGCGGCACTTGTGTTGGTGGTGCGTGGGTACGAACTCGAAAATAAAACCTTTCTTGTTACGCTTATCGTCGCTTGCATCTTCTTCCCGATTCACCACTTGTTGCACAGGGCGTTACGGCTTCCGTGTTTCGTATTAATATCCTTTTTGACCATTATTCTGACGATAGGGTTAGTCAATGCTATATGGCTTGTCAGCATTGGATGCTCGTTTATTGTACTGGCCCATTTGCCGATTAAATTTCACTGGCGTGTAGCTCTACAGGTTGCACTTGGTGCGGTAATGGTCATGTTTCGAGCCCATCTACTACCTTCCAGTATTCCTGATGCAATTTGGCCGATTGTCGGCTCGATGTTTATTTTTCGCATGATTATATATATGTATGATCTCAAAAATAACACAACATCGTTTAGCCCTTTCAGGGCATTGGCCTATTTCTTCATGATGCCCAATGCAAACTTTACGCTTCTGCCAGTGATAGATTATAAAAATTTATTCGATGTCTATTACCCGAACAATGTTGCCCCGATAGCGGTTTACCAAAAAGGACTCACACTTCTTTTCAAGGGGGCTATTCACCTGCTGCTATATCGATTGGTTTACCAGAATGTACTTGTAGATCCGGCGGTAGTCACTGATGCGAGTGGGGCAACCCGGTACATGGTTGGCACATTCCTGTTGTACTTAAGGATTTCTGGTTATTTCCATATGATATCCGGAATACTCCACATGTACGGTTTTAATTTGCCTGAAACTCATCATTTGTATTTTCTTGCATCAAGCTTTACCGATTTTTGGCGGCGCATTAATATTTTCTGGAAAGATTTTATGCAGAAGATATTTTTCTATCCAGTGCATTTCAGGTTGAGCCGAAGGTACAGCAAAATTACCGCGCTGGTGCTCGCCACAGCAGTTACATTTTTCGTGACGTGGATTTTACATGCCTATCAATGGTTTTGGATAAGGGGCGAGTTCAAGCTGTCTTTACAAGATTTTCTTTTTTGGGGAAGTCTTGGGGTAGTGGTGCTTGTCAATATACTTATTGAAGTAGCATTCCCAAAAAAGAAAACATTAAAGGCTGTAAAAAGAACTGTAGCTTCAGAAGTAACGCTAGCATTTAAAACAGTTCTCACTTTTGTATCGATTGTATTTATCTGGAATGTTTGGTCTACACCAGATTTTGCTGAGCTTCAAAGGGTGTTGGTTTCATTTAAAAATATTTCGCCGAAGGATATCGTTTTTATTGGGGCTATAGCGCTTGCGTTGGGGGGGCTTGCAATATTGTTTGGTCATCGAGCGCGTGGTGACTCTAATATTTTTAAATTTAATTCAAGCAACAAGCGAGATAATGCAGAAACCGGTTTCTGGTCAACGGCCATGTCACTGTCTTGCCTGGCTGTCGTTCTGCTTTTTGTTAACTACTTTCCAACTAAGCTACCGCTGCCCGCTTCTGCATTGGTGATTGTCGAGCGGGCCACAAGTAAAAAGTTAAACGAGCAAGATCAGAAGTTACTGCAAAGGGGCTACTACGAAGACTTAACAAATGTCGCAAGGTTTAGTCCTGAGTTGCAGCTTCTATATGGCTATAAGCCGGTGAATTGGAAAGATAGTACGGTGCATATAGATGTTCCATCTGAAATCCCTTCAATTAAACTTTTACCATCGGCATCTGGTGAATTCAAAAGTGGTTTACTTGAAACAAACTCTTTTGGGATTCGTGATAAGGAATACGCACTTCAAGCCCCTGAAGGCACCTACCGGGTGGCTATTGCTGGCGCCTCGCATACTTTTGGTAGTGGGGTGAATAACTCAGATGTTTACGAGTCTTTGGTCGAGACCAAAATAGACAACGATTTGAAAAAGCTTGGGTATGGCTCATTTGAAATGCTGAACCTTTCTTTAGGTGGCAATGGCGTAGCGTATAAAATAGCCAGTATTGAAAAAATCGGATTAAACCTTGATCTCGACGGGATTGTCTATGCCGCGATTGACGATTACACACGAATTCCAATCGAAATAGCTAGGCATCTGACCAGTGAAGACAGCTCCTTCCATTTTGATGAGGTAAAAGAGTTTGCCTATAAGCTTGGAATTAAGCCCGGTATGGATTCAAGAGTAGCAGAACTTAAGCTTGTAGATAATTTGCCCGAGCTCACAGAGATTTATTATCGTTATCTTAAAAATCTTGCTGAAAAAAACAATATCGAGCTGTGGTTCGCTTTTATTCCAATTCCCACAGACCAGTCGAAGGTCACACTTAGTATTGAGCAACAAATTACTATTGCCAAGAATCTTCAAATTAAGGTCATTGATATTCGTGATACCTACGATTCTCTTGATGAGCTCTCTGACGTTTGGATTGCTCCTTGGGACAGGCATCCGGATGCCGTAGGCCACAATATGTTAGCTGAGCGACTCTACGAGGAATTCCAACCATTGTTAATTGAAACAGTGATTGATCAAAATTAATCTAAATACATTAAAAAATAAAGAGCCCAAACATGGAAGAAAAAACATTGTCGAACGAAGTTATTGAGAATACGTTAAAGAAGTTTATCCTTGACGAATATCTCCCTGATGAGGACGAAGAAGACCTAACAAACGATGTTGAACTCATAAGCACAGGGATTCTTGATTCAATTTCCGTTATCGGGATTGTGGCATTTCTTGAATCAGAATATGAATTCAAACTTGGTGCACACGAAGCTAGCTTTGAAAACATGAATACTATTGAAACAATGACAAGTTTGGTTGCTAATAAATTGCAATCGAAAAGCACTTAGTTCGCGCCTGTCATGGAAAAATGTCTGCATCAATACTTGTCTGACTCCGCAAGGCTGTGGCCGTTGGAAACTGCTGTAGTTGAGCCGGGTGCAGGTCACGTCACTTATGCAGAGTTAGATGCACTAAGCGATCGTGTTCGGGATTATCTAATTGGGGCTGGTGTTCAGAAAGGGGACCGTGTTGGAATACTACTTCACAAATCAATCGATGCAGTAGCCTGTGTTTATGGGGTTTTAAAAGCCGGGGCTGCGTATGTGCCAGTAGACGTGACTGGCCCTATAGATCGGGCGGCTTATATTTTCACTGACTGTCAGGTTGCGTTGCTGATTGTAGAGGATCGATTAGCTGAATTGTTGAAAAGCGCCAACGAAAAGCTAGATTCTGTTCATTTTGTTGGTATCGGGCCTGTGGGGTTAGGTAAGGCAATTCGCACTTACCTTGATCTGAATTCAGTGAATTGCAATAGCCAGGGGTTCGCCTCTGTTGATCTATTACCAGAAGATCTAGCCTATATTCTTTATACATCGGGATCTACGGGCACACCTAAAGGTGTGCCTTTGACTCACGGGGCCGGAACTGCATTTGTTGATTGGTGTTTTGATACGTTGGCTCCCACAGCAAAGGATCGTTTCTCCGCTCACGCCCCTTTTCATTTTGATCTGTCGATTCTTGATTTATATACGCCTATGCGGTGTGGGGCGTCTATCGTGTTGTTGTCAGAAGAGCTGGGTAAAGATCCCGCGTCCCTTGCAAAAGTGATGAGTGAAGCGAACATAACAATTTGGTATTCGGCGCCATCTATTCTAAGTTTGTTAGTACAGTTTGGAAGCTTGTCAGATTATAGTTTTGATAAGATTAGGTGCATTATCTTTGCGGGAGAAGTATTTCCGGTTGGTCAGCTAAAGAAATTGAAGGAATTAATTCCTGACCCTAGGTATCTGAATTTGTATGGTCCTACGGAAACTAATGTTTGTACATACGCATGGGTCCCGACGGACTTCCCAAAAACAGTGAATGACGCTCTGCCGATTGGCAGAGTTTGCGAACATTTGATTGCACGCGTGATTGATGAAGACGGTAGGGTAGTGGGCAACGAAGGGAAGGGTGAGCTAGTTATTGCCGGCGAAAATGTGATGAATGGTTATTGGAATTTACCCGACCAAACAGCAGCAGCGTTTATCGAAATTGCTGGCGAAAAATATTATCGAACCGGTGATATTGTTAAGCAAAATGAACTAGACCAGTTTATCTACCTAGGCCGCAATGATCGAATGATCAAGAAAAGGGGTTACCGAGTAGAACTTGGTGAAGTGGAGGCTAAACTTAACCTTCATGAAGACATCATAGAGGCTGCAGCGATGGCTGAAGACATTGATGATTCAATAGTCGTTGTAGCTCATTTTTCCACAGTTGGAGATAAGCGCCTATCAACAATAAAACTTAAACAGTTCAGCGCACAGCATTTGCCGCTGTACATGGTGCCAGACAAGTTTGTGCAACACGCAGAGTTACCTAAAACATCGACAGGTAAAACGGATTTCCAAAGTCTTAGGATAAATCAGGAGTAGATATGTCACGTTTGAAAGCAATAAAGCAAGGTGGAGCCCAGAGCGACGAGAATGAAATCGTTACCCTATGCCGCGAAATAGCGCAAAATTTCAAACCACGCGCAGAGGCATATGATCGTGATGGAAAATTTCCGGAAGAAAATTTCGCCGAAATAAAAGAAGCTGGCTTATTGGGTATGTTGGTACCTAAAAAATACGGAGGCCTAGGGGCAGACTTCGTAACCTACACAAAAGCGATAGAGCAGTTGGCTATGGGAGATACCTCTACAGCGCTAACTTTTAATATGCACAACATAGCGGTGGGGAGCTTGGCTGAGTTAAATTTAGATAGGGTCAAGAATACAGAGCAAGGTAAGGAAATGATCCAGTTTCGCGATTGGATGTTCACAGAGGCGGCAGTAAACAAAAAATTGTTTGCGTCTGCTGCATCTGAAGCTGGTGTCGGTGCTAAATTTAGTGAATTCAAGACCAGTTACAAGTCGGTGGATGGTGGTTTTGTGATTAACGGTGCCAAGTCCTGGGTATCAATGGCTGAGCACGCTGACTATTACGTGGTTGTAGCTCGTGCCGAAGAGATCAACAGCGATATTACCCCGTTGTCTTATCTAGTTGTCGAGAACGGCGCTGAAGGGGTGACCTGGAAGCGCACATGGGATGTATTGGGCATGCGCGGAACCACAACTAATCCCATGTTTCTTGAAAATTGCTTTGTGCCTAAAGACCGTCTTTTTCTTGGTAGTGAAGGGTTTGGGTTGCTAAAGGTTGTACGAGAACCGCATTGGACAATTGGCGGTTACATTGGCGTATACCTTGGTATTTGTCAGGCCTCTTTTGATTTTTTAATAGAGCAATTAAGGGGCAAAAATAACCCGGGGCAGGGGAATTCGAAAGCTGATGACCCTGTTGTTCAGCACCAGATTGGTGAAATGTACGCAAGGCTTCTTAGTGCTCGCACAGTTGTTCAGCACGCAGCGGCATTGGTCACAGAGCGACCAGGTACTATTGAGGCTAATACTGCCATACACAATTCTAAATATGTCTGCAGTGAGTTAGGTCCATGGATCACGTCACGGGCTATAAGAATGTTGGGTGCAAGTGCTCTTAGTAAAAAACTACCTTTAGAGCGATTCTATCGTGACTCCCGGTGCGGTGGTTTGATGCCGGCAACAACCGATGCTTGTTTGTCCTATTTAGGGAAGGCGGCCTTTGGCGAAGATCTCACCATACCCGGTAAGACTTATTGGTAGTTTGTTTGATAGGCTGAGCGCAAAAGAATTATGAGCAATTACTTCTCGGATAACGCTGACCTGCAGTTTCAGTTCGAAAATTTGAAATTGGCGCAGGTTGTGAAGTTTCTCAACCATGGTGATGAAGACTCAGTAGATAGTAGTACTGATGAGTTTTATAGCGAAATGATGAGTGGCTACCAGGAGTCACTGCTGCTTTGTGGTGATATTTCCGCAAACTTTATTGCGCCCAGATCGGCCGAGATCGATCGCAAGGGGGCGACGTTCAAGGCAGGTAAGGTTAGCTACTCCAAAGAGATGTCAGAAGTGCTTTCCTGTCTGGCGGATGCTGGTTTTATGGGGGTTATCATACCTGAGGAATTTGGTGGCCTAAATTTCCCTGCAACAATTTATACCATGATGATTGAAATGGTGTCTCAGGCTGATGCCTCGGTGATGACGTTGTTTGGTTATCAGGACGTGGGTGAAACCATAGCAACGCTCGCACAGAAAGACATAGCAAACCAGTTTCTGCCGGCCTACTGCCGTGGTGAAAAGATAGGAGCCATGGTGCTTACTGAGCCGGGTGGGGGTTCTGATCTGCAGGCGGTGAAACTTGCTGCATCTCAAGATACAAGTGGTCAGTGGCGCCTTAATGGCGTTAAGTGTTTTATTTCCCACGGACACAGGGATGTCTTGCTAGTGTTGGCGCGGTCAGACGTAAAGTCGCCGGGGATGTTTGGGCTGTCTCTGTTTGCCGTTCACGGCGGTAGCGACAATGGAGTGAATGTAACAAGAGTTGAAGACAAAATGGGGCTGCATGGTTCACCAACATGCGAATTGTTGTTTGACAATGCTAATGCGTCTTTAGTGGGTAAGGAGGGTTTTGGTCTCTTTTATGTAGTCGATGTTCTTAATCAGGCCAGGTTTAGTGTGGCTGCTCAGGCGGTTGGAATAGCCGAAGCAGCTTATCAAGCTGCGTCTGATTATGCTGATGTTCGAAGTGCGTTTGGGCGGCCGCTATCAAAAATACCTTTGATACATAGTAAGCTCTTAGATATGCAGGCTCTCCAGGCTGCAAACAGAGCATTAATCTATGCGGGCTGTCAGTGGCTTGATACCCGTAATACCCTGAATCACCACATCAACAATGAAAAAGTAAAAGGCAACGCGTTAAGGAAAGAAGATAGGGTGTTACTAAAGCAGGCGCAAAAAATATTAAATCTGCTGTCGCCGCTTGTGAAGCTTACGGCAACTGAAAGTGCGGTGAAGATCTGTTACCAGGCCCAGCAGGTGTTTGGCGGTAGTGGGTATATTAAGGGGGCGAAAGTCGAGCAGTGTATGCGAGATGTTCGTATTACCACGATCTATGAAGGTACTTCTGAAGTGTTGGCGGGGTTGGTCCAGAAATATATATTAATTGATGTACTGTCGGAATATTTTAAAGGGCTTTTAACTAATAGTTATGATGCGAGGTACAAAACCATTTTGGTTGCGATAGTCGAATTGCGAAGCCTTTTCGTTAGCGTGCTTGAAAGCTTGCCAAGGGATAATGAATATTACATGGCAGCAGTGTCAAAAGAATTAGCCACAATGTACGGGGCTCTTTATGCGAGCTGCCTTTTACTCGAGTCGTCGCTGTTTGAGCCTGCCCGTATCTCGCTTGCTACGCGATACAGTGATATCGCATTGGCTGAGGGGTATTCATGTTCTTCAAGGCTAAAATCTGGTTTGTATCGAATCGAACTCTAGTTTTTTCTGATCGCTTAGTTTCTCTAGTCAAGCTCGATTCTTTGGCTGTTTTTAGAAAAGCAGATAATCCTGTTACTTTTGTCGGTAGTGCCAGTTGATTCGGCTGCTTGTTATTATGAAAATTCTAGGACTGATATCCATTTTTCGAAGATATTTTCGTAAGAAAAGCGTGGCAGTATTTTAGGACAGTATTGTCTAAACTGCTCTCTTACTTTAGGGTTATCAATCAGGTACTGTACGTGCTTCGCAAAGAGTATCGGGTCTCGTTCGCTTTCGTTTAGTAGCAGACCATTTTTGTTGTGTTGAATTAAGTCGGTGTTGCCACTGACATTGTCAAAACCGATTGATGGAAGCCCGCAAGCGACGGCTTCGCCTAGTGCGTTGGGAAAACCCTCGTATTTTGATGGAAATAGGAACAGATCGGCCTCGGTCATTTTCTGCAT
The DNA here is from genome assembly GCA_036873875.1 of Laminaria ephemera. Classification (NCBI taxonomy): domain Eukaryota; class Phaeophyceae; order Laminariales; family Laminariaceae; genus Laminaria; species Laminaria ephemera. The sequence goes on along the minus strand of JAYJMJ010130905.1, from coordinate 8,657 downwards.
TATTTCGTGTGTTGTGCCTTTCAAGGTCACAAAGTCTGTTAGGTTATTTAGCTCTATTTGAGATTGAAGTTTGTCTCTAAGCGATCCCGTGCCGTAAATATCAATTTTCCATTGTTTTTTATTTGTTTTAAGGTGGGTGGCTGCTTTGATTATTAAATCGAAGTTCTTTTGATCTTCCAGTCTTCCAGCCGCGATCGCTGTATAGGGAATGAGGTCTGGAGGGCGGGTGATATTTGCATCCAAAAAATCAACCTGGTTGGGTATTATTTCTATTTTTGATTTTAAAAAACTTGGGAGTTGTTTCTCAACTAGGGTGGTTTGAACTACGATTTTGGCCGCCATTGGGTATAGTGAATAACGAATTATTTTGCGGATGGTGGCGTGAGAATAAAATCGTGTGTCTTGGCGTTCTGAGACTATTACGTGCTTGTTGAGCCCGATAGTTGCCATTAGCACGGGAAAATTCGCGATATCTTGAAATGATAGTATTACATCTGGATTACTTTTTAGTATGAATTTCCTCAGCTTTAAAGGCGCCCTAAATATGGTGAGGAAAGATACGTGGTTACCCTTAACAATGTCTAGTGAGTCAAGTTTGATGCTCTCATTGACGGTATAGAAGTTATCCCTGTTATTCCTAAATGTTAGAATTGACACGCGGTAATTTACACCACTGGATTTGCATTTGGAGATTTGGTTTGCCAGGTTAACAAGTACTTTTTGGGCGCCTCCATGCCCAAGTGTAGGTATTATGCAAAGTATCTCTAGTTGCTTTGTTGTTCTCATAAAGTATTGCTTGAGTTGTGTGCTAACAGCTGAAAGTGGTAAAGAATCTTGTAAGGTTGGGGTGTTTTTTATAGTTCGTTGAGCGCAGGGGGATGTTGTACATCATTTTTTACCCAGAAGGTGAAGGCTAGCTCTCACCTGGCTGTAAGACATCCAAATACTGGTCTGTGATTTTTACGGCTGAATACTTACTTTGAATGGCTTCACGATCTGAAGAAGTTAACTTCGGTTGATCAAGACTATCAAGGATTGCAGACGCCATTGATTCGTGGGCACCAATGGTTACCAGTGTCCCCAATCTACCATTTTCCAGTATTTCTGTTGGCCCGGTGGGACAACGTGTTGCTACGCAGCGTGTACCGAGTAATAAGGCTTGTATTAGTGCGTTTGGTAGCCCTTCGTATTTCGATGATAAAACGAATACATTTGCATTTATTAAGTAAGGAAATGGGTTCTGAATAAAACCGGGCATCCAGATGTGATCTGTTAGGCCATATTCGTCTACAGTAGACTGTAGCCTAGCCCTCTCGGGCCCCTCGCCTAGGATGATAAGCTTTGCGTTTTCTGTTTCGCGCACTATGGAAAATGCTTTGATTAGGGTGTGAAAGTCTTTTTGTTCATTTAGTCTCCCGACCCCGATTATCACACTAGAGTAGCTATCGCCCCATGGAGTTGCTTTTTCAGCGCCGGTGTTCGAAAGGTTGTGAATTCTATTTGAATCTATAGGGTTGAAAATAGTTTTCACATTTTTATCGATGCCGTACTGCTGTTGTAGTAACACTGCCATTTCATTTGAAACTGATACTACACAACTAGCGTTGCGGTACATGTGTAAAGTTAATGGTGCCAGGATGGCGGATATCAGGGCATTTTTTATGGGCATAATGCCTGGTGCGATTGCCTGCCGAATTATGTGTTTGGTGTTGCTCCCTTTGGAAATTAAAAGTGCTGCTTTTCCTATGAAATTGGCTTGTGCCATTGTTGTCATTATTGATACAGGTTTGTTTTTTTGCAGGTAAGTTGTCAGCTTGGGAAGGGCGAAGAGAGTGCGGGGTACGCCGAGTATAACGGTGTTAACGCGGTCACTTACTTCGCTGAGGTAGTCTAATTGCTTTCCGCTTGCAATAATTAGATCGACTGGAATATTTCGTCCGGATATTTCGTTTGCGATTGTGATAAACACGCGTTCAGCGCCGCCACCGGCTAGGCTTGGTAAGAACAAGCAGATGGGCCGTATAGGCTTATTTGTTATCGTCTCGTCAGACATGGCGATTGAGTTGATCTTGGTGGGCGTAGCCGAGCATCCGGCAGGTGTCGCGGATTATAACAATCGTTGGGTGGCCGAGTGGGCTAATAATCTTACAACTTACAGAAGCTGGATCAGTTCTGTAAGTTGTCTGCAAATGGCTGGATTTCATACTCCAGCCTTGTGAAGGGCCTGTAGATTGGTGTGCAGTTTGTTTGTTTTCGTGTGATCTCCTAAGGTATGGTCTGCGTTACGCTCTGAACTTGGCATTGATTCATGCTGTTATCTAGGTTCTCGACGCCAGCGTTTTGCAGCACAGTTTCTCGAACCAAATTCACGTCTAGTAGTTCGTATTTGTAGGGGATATCGAATGGGGCGGGACTGGTTGGATTAATTGAACCGCTGGATGTTGCACTATCCAGAAACAGGTCGCCGTATGAGTACACATGCCCGATAGGCCCATTAGCGCCTTCCAGTGGGTAGACTTTTGCAGTGGCGAATCGTCCCATTTGCGCATTTTGTGAATTTTTTGCGTTGAGGGCGGATAGTACATTGTTTTCTGAGATTATCTGGGCGTGGCGCCCAGCATCCATGCCAGCATATATAAACGAATGTATGTAGGTGTTAAAAACATGAAAAAGGGATCCGTACTGTGGTCTAGGGTTTCTTTCTTCAGCTGCTAGTTCGCTGGTATGTACAGTTACGCGGTTTACCGGGAAATTGGGGTAGGTTCCGTTGCCGCCAGCTTTGAGGCCCTTTGATGTGGAGTGCGCCCTATAGTTTGAAATAGTTATTTCAGAAGCGCTGGTGTCGAGTCTGTTTCCTTGTCCGATTGAGATGGCATCATCACCAGAGAAGTTGGTTATAGTGACATGATCGATCCAGTAATTCTGCCCCTCTCGAATCATTAGTGCTGTCGCGTGACGTCCTTGGCCATCTAATTTAATACCATGCAAGATTGTGTTGCCGCCCCTAAGTGCCAAAACCAGTGAGTTGTTATTGGCTGGGGATAGAGTGACGGTTGAACCACGCCCGTCAATCGTAATATCTGGATTGGATACGTTTATTTCAGAGTTTAGATAGATGGTTTTGCCATTTATTCCTTCGTCGAATGTAATCCAATTCGGCCCATTTATGGCGAGTGCCTGCCTTAATGATCCGGGGCCATCGTCGTTGGTGTTTGTAACCACGGTAAATCCGCTAGAAAGATGGCCTCCTGTGGTGTTTTCGCCGAATCCGATCAATGAGTCGCTATTTAGAAGCGAAGTTTTACGATCAAAAGAGCAGCAGCCATACTCAAACTCATAAGTGCCTGGTTGAGTGACTTGGGCCACAGTTTGACCGCCAGAGCCGAGAATTTCGACCCCAGATGGCCCAAGAGATTGTTTCCAGCTTGCCGCGGTGCCACATGTTTCAGCTGTTAATTCGATTGAGTGGGGAAACGATGTCTCGCCGGCAGTTTCGGTGCTCGAGGTGTTTTTTTCTGTAATAAGCTCTATCGTAGGCGTTTGCGGTGTGGAAACTTGGGCAAAAACAATGTTCACTGCTAAGATTGTTAGGCCTAGGGTGGTGGTGACAGGGCTAAGTTTCATTTTATTTTGCCTTCCTAAATAAATGTTTGGCGGGCGATACAAGGTAACTTCAGTGGCTTATAATAGATCGGTAATTACTTAAATAGCTTAACTACCGCAATGTTAAATATTATACATATTCGTAGCTCCGGGAAGTCTGGAAGCACACTACTTAACATACATTTAGGTAATTATCGTGAGATTTTTGCTGGCGCAGAACTTTTCAGGTACTCACGGCTTTGGACCCGTGCGGATGCTATGAAATGTGCTAGTGGTCAACTCGCTAGTACATCGCCCTTTTGGGCGAAAGTTAAGCGAGCTATTAGTTGGGCTGATATTGATGTTGTGGAAGACGATGTTCACGCCCAGCATATACCAGTGCTAATGGGTGCCATTTTAAAGGAAAGTGGCGCTACGATTGTATGTGATACTTCAAAATCAAGGAAGTACAGTCAGGTGATTTATAATCAGAAAAGCTTTAAGCCTTTTGTGATACATCTGGTGCGTGATGGTCGAGCAGTGGTTTTTAGTGCAAATCAACCCTTTTTACAATCTCTCAGAGTTGGCTTGATCTGGTGTGTTGCCAATTTGCAAACGAAAATGCGGTATAGCGGAAAAAAAAATTATTTGTGCATTAGGTATGAGGATTTAGTTTTTAATGCGGAAGGTATTAATAGTGAAATTGAGAGTCGCATCTCAAGCTACTTTGGTTTGGAATTGGCACGGCTTTCTTACGATAGGACTACAAACACCGCTCGTCACTCCTTTGCTGGTAACCGGATGCGGGATAGCTTTGATGGTGTGATTAAATTTGATAGTAGGTATCTGAAGAGCGAGGGTAGTGGCTGGCAATGGATTATTTTAACTTTAATTATGTCGCCGACGTTGATTGCTTTTAAATATCCATTGATGAAACAAACTTGTAAGCAAGCCTTCCTTGATTCAATGACTGGTTAAAACTTTCTTTATGGGGCAATCATTTTTGGCTAACTCTGCCTAAAGCGAATTTATGTGTCGGAAGTATTTCTAGTTGTCGTCGCTCTTTTTGAGCATAGCGAGATTGAAAAGTGAGTAATCAGCGATGGCCCGCAGGGGCTATGATTTGGTGTCTGCTGTGATTGTTACGATTGTCATTCATTTGGTGCGAGAATGGATGACAATATTATTTAAATTATGATTTGGGGTGTAAGTGAACGAGATCAATTCTGAAGACACTAAGAATATTGTTTATATTTTGGGGCACGCGCGCAGTGGCTCTACGATACTCAATATTATTTTAGGAAACATTAAAGGTGTCTTTGCTGCAGGGGAGATTAGTAATTACGCAACTTCAGGGTGGAACTCTGAAGAGTATTGCTCATGTGGAAAAAAAACTTTGGAGTGTGAATTTTGGGCTGTAGTGCACCGGTCAGTTGAAGCATCGCTAAGCCCAGATCTCAAAGAGTTGAAATCAGTTACGAAGGTGACTGAAAATTGGCGAAATATTCTGCCGGGTAGCAGGTCTACTATGAGAAAAAACCTGACGACAAAATACAACCAATTTGCCGTTGAATTATACAATGCAATATTTGATAGATCTGAAAGTAGTTGGATAGTAGATGCATCGAAATCTCCTATGCGCATACACAGTTTGCTGCAGGATAAAAAGCTCAATTATTACGTTATTCATGTAGTTCGGGATCCTCGAGCGGTCTGCTACTCGCTTAACAAAACGTTGAAAAAAAATCTTAAGGCTGGAGTGCAGAAAGATCTGCCCGGAAGGCCTTACTTAACGACAATAAAAGAGTTGTATCTCAGTGCAGTGCTGTCAATTTTGGTTAAAAGGCAGTTGCCAACAGGCAGGTATTTTCGTGTAAAGCATGAAGATTTAGTTAGTTCGACAGGCAGCGTTCTTCAAGGCGTGGAGTCCTTTTTAGGGGCCGATTGTAGTGAATTGATAAGTCACTTAGAAAATGACGGTGTGTTGTCTCAGAGTCATAATGTTGCTGGCAATCGGTTAAGAATGCAGAAAAATATACAATTGCGTTACGACAATTCTTGGTTAGCTGAAACTGGGGCCGCGAAGTACGTGTGGACTTCATTGGTGCTAGCGCCTTTGTTGCTCTGGTTTGGGTATCCGTTGTTCGGACAAAAGCGGAGTGAAAAAAATCCAAGGCTTTCAAGCTAAATATTGGTGTTTGCTTGTTCTTTTGTGCCAGCGGCTTATTTTTTCCATGATGAAAGGTTCCGGCCGGTTATGCGTTCAAGTTTGGTGATGTCTGCAGTAAGGTCTTGGATCACTAATTCGCGGTCTAATTTGTCCATTAGCTGTTGTTCGGTGCGCTTTCTGGGTGTTTTATCCATGTAAGCGCTCTTATTCATGAATTCTCTTACACGGGATATGAGGCCGTGTTGTGTCATGATTGATTCAATTGCAGGGTGATTTGCCAAAAGCATCCGTGCTTTAAGTAGTAGTTTCCAGCTACGTTTGTATTTAATGGTCATTGTCCGGTCGCCTGTTTGATTTCTATGTTTTGTCGCAGCGACAGGCTCAAAAGAGGGGTCTTGAAGATCAAGAAAGCGGTAGATGCTTTGAACTGACTCAAGCGGACTGGCTTTCAAGTCCTCATAAAATACAATTTTTATCTGGTCTCTTTGAAAGTATTGGAAATAGCGTTCGAGCTGTTCGGCATACCGACCCATCTCGGCTAAAGTATTGTCCGACGTGTAGGCCTCTTTGAATGTGGGATAAATAGACAGCCTGCCATGCATTTGATGTGCGTAGCGATAATGGGACCAAGCGCGGTCTGCCGGGTCACGTAGGCACGCAATCATTTTGACTGTCGGAAAACATTCATGGATACGAGCCGGGGCTGCTGATGAATATAGGTAGGATGGAGAAAATTCACCAGCTATTCCTTCGCTAGAAAAAAACGATTGATAGTGCGCTAGCCCTTTGCGGTAGTTTGTATCTATATCGAAGAAGTGGACTTCTTTTGTTTTTGTGCCTGAAACCTCTGGGTGCTCACGCATACATTGAAACAGCCAGGCTGAGGCAGCCTTCATAGTGCCGATACCAATGTAGCCTGGTTGCCAGGGTGCGGAAAAATTAGTTTGGGTCTTTTCTTTTTTAGCTATCATATTGTTGTATGCGCTTTGTAAGTCCAAGCGGGGTAGATGATCAAAAGGGCAACTAGTGACTACGTATATATGTGAATAAGTATGTGCAGTATTAGGATTATTTGTCTTTGATTTTCTGGAGTGCACTCAAGCCGCTAGGTTGGAGTGATGAATGTCCTAGGGATCCTTGCTGTAAATATTTTTTGGAAAGGTGCTGGCTTCTGGGTCATTTCTAATGTTAACGGTGCGACGAACCCTGCAGGCGTTAAGGGCATGTGTATCGTTGGTTGACCTGATCGAATAGTAACTCCCACTGCTCTATAATTGAATCAAGAGAGTGGTCATTCGCTACCTTCTTCGCATTGGATCCAACTGATTGTCGCCTTTTGGGGTTTTCAATAAGGTCACGGATATTAGCCGCGAGTTGTTTTTCATCATTCGGTGGAACCAGCATGCCATTGTGCTTGTGTTGAATTATAGTTTCTGGGCCGGTGTCGCAGTTATAGCTTACTGGTGCTACGCCATAGCACATGGCTTCAAGCAGGGCATTTGGGTATCCTTCGAACTTCGAAGTTAAAACGAAAATATCTGCCTGGCTATACCAAGCCCCCATGTTCTCTTGTCTCCCCATCAGTAGAATGCGCTCTTGTAGGTTTAGCGCGTTGATTTGCTGTTGTAATTTTATTCGGTTTGGGCCATCGCCAATTATAATGAGAATCCATCCTGGGTGAGTGGAGGTTAGCATGGAGAACGCTCTAATTAGATGGTCAAATTGCTTTTGATCCACAAGCCTTCCAACGCCAAGTATAATATTTTTAGCACTGTATAAGGTTGTGGTTTCTGCTGAGGGGTTCTGCGGTGCTGCTGATGGTAGGGGGTAAATGACCGGGTTTGGTATAACAGTAGCGACCCTACACTTTGTATTATTCATTATCCAGGTATTAGTTTTTTGCGTTTGGGATACAACAGCTTTCGGTATGCGGTACGAGTATTTTCTGAGAAGATTCCAGGCTCTTCCAATTGTCTGTAGCGGTGGGTAGTTGCGCTCTGATGCAATATGTATTGTTTTCAAATTTGCACATGCCAAGCTGCATACAACGTTGCTTTGTGTCATGAAAGAAATCACTATATCTGGCTGCGCGCTTTTCAGGAAGTTTCTTAATTGCCCAGCTTGCATGATATTGTTTTTCAGGGCTTTGAGTAACGTATCACTTTTACGGTCAGCAAGAAGTGATTTCCGATCGACTTGGTGGATCAGATTGTAGTCAGTTGCATGTGACGCTTTGATTGTGACTAAAGTGACCTTGTAGTTGCGGGTTGCGAAGCTATTTGCTAATAGTGCGCAAACGCGTTCAGCCCCGCCCCCATACAGTGAATCTATGAAGAAAATAATGTGTCTCTTTTTCTCCCTTAATAAAGCGTTCATTGATTGTATTCAGTGGGTGGTGAGGGTGTTGTGCCCAGTGGTTTAGAGGTTTTCAATACAAGTCACTCTTGACCGTTTTTTTCTTTTTCTTTTGGGGCCCCGTTGCTTTAGGCCTATGGTTGAGAAGTACAGAATTGCGACTGGTATAAGAATGGCAAAAATCGGCTTTTCATAGCTAGTATGGGTAAACATGTTCATGAAAAAATAAAACATAACGAACAACACGCCTTGAGCAGACTTTGCAAGAATAGGCACTGCTAAAAGGGAAAGGTAAGTTAGTATTCCAAAGATACCGAGTTCCACCCCCATTTTTAGTAGCATGTTATGGCTGCCTAGTTGGTCGTCGAATTCGATACTATTGGATCCGCTGATTCCAACACCAAAAATTGGATTTGAAGTGAATCTGTCCATGTTTTGAGAAATGAGGTCTCGTCGAGTTGCGCTTGAGCCATCGTCTTGATTAAGGAAGTCACCCGAGAGGCGCTCAATCATGTTTTTGCTCACAAACTCGTCAAGGCCGGCTGATTCA
>JAYJMJ010130689.1:0-17831 GCA_036873875.1 Laminaria ephemera | reverse complement strand
CGGAGGGGGGGAGGGGGGGAGGGAGGGAGGGAGGGAGGACAGCGGGGGGGAATGAGACAAGCACACCAACACCATCAACACCACCAAAACCCACGTCAACACCCGCACCAACTAAAACAACACTACTGTACTAACAATTCCAGCATCAGTCTCAGTCTCAGTACTCCATCCGTATCAGCACCAATATTATTAATAGCATGAACATCAGTATCAGCAACAGTATCAGTATCAGTATCAGCACCAGTATCAGTGTCAGTATCGACATCAGTTTGAGTACCAGTATGAGTACCAGTGTCACCTTCTGCAAAACTTCTCAGGAGTGATGTAGAGCAGCTTGAGTCCCCCGTAGTCTTGAAGATTGTACAGCTGATCCATCACCACTCGAACCTGTGCCCAAAAAAAAAATGCAAATGCAGAACGGGACAAAACAAAACGAAAATAACGGAAAAAACGCGGAAAAGACAGGCAAGAGTGTGGAAAAATGAGACCAAGAAAACAGAAAAAAACAGAAAATCGAAGCATTAGTCGTATTTGCAGTAGCCTTTACCATACCACACATTCCTCGATTCCCATACTTTATCCTACACGACAGTTTACCGTTGTCATTATATGAGTTTTAATGTGGTTGACCAATTTTTCTACAGTATACCATACAGCACCATCCCAATGATGTACCATGCCGTATCATACCTCAACATATCGTACGATCCTACTGCAGTACCACATACTGTACCATTTGACTACAGTACCATACCGTACCATCTTACTACAGTAACACACCACACCATACCGTACCACACCAACCACACCAAACCATACCATACCATACCATACCATACCATACAAACATACCATACCACACCAATCATACCATACCATACTACACCAAACACACCATACCATATCATACCATACCAACCACACCGTATCACAGCAATCATACCATACCATACTACCCATACCATACTACACCAATCATACCGTACCATCCCGACCATACTATACCACGCCAACCATACCGTACCATACCATACCATACCATTCCATGTCATACCATACCATACCATACCATACCATACCATACCATACCATACCATACCATACCATACCTCGGTATCGTAGTCCTGCTCTGAGTTAAGGAAGCCCGCCTGTACTCCGATGGCCAGCATCTGTGCCACCTTTGAGGTTCGCGACACGCAAAAAAAAAAAACAGAGAAACAACAAGATGCATAGCTGTCGCTAGGAACTCGCGCAGCAGGATATTTGTATGGTAAGTGTTGTCAACTTGTGTGCGTCGGTGGTCGGCGGACGCTTTCACACATCTCATCTCGAAAGCGGTCCCTACTTTTCGACGACGTAAAATTGGAAACGCGCATTCAATCGAAGTTAACAGGGGTCTTCCACATATACCTCTCAAGTATACTCGTACAAGCAAGAGGCATAAAATACCGACCAAACCTGAATAAGAACCGAGTCGCAAACACACATACCCGCTTAGCGTTGGATATCGTAACCAAAGTTTCGATATATGAAATATCGAACGTCCGAAAATATCGATATATCAAACTTTCGACAAACAGCAGTGGTCCCTCTATAGTGCCGGTATGTGCCAGACAGAAACACCGTCACTATAGCGGCAACCGGCTCAAGTCCGCATACTGACACTATTGGCTGTTCCAATCCGTGCCAAGCGAGGCACTACAGCAGGCAACCGGCACTACTCAACCGGCTCTATATAGAGGGACCTCTGCCGTATCGAAATATCGAACTTCAACTTTCAATATATATCGTATCGAAGGCATTTTGCTCTCAATCTCCTGGCATCTCCGTATTATTTATGCCGATACTGAACGAAAAAAATCGACGTACGAGTCGACTATCGAAATTGTATCGATCTGATTTTTCGTTTTTTCGATGTATACCTGGTACAAGATTTCCCTTCGGAGGCGTGTTATAATAATAACGAGGGCGACGCAAGAAATACGGTCCAAATCAACCTGACTGAATACTCGTGCATCTATGATATATATTTTGTATGTTTGGTTCGTGTAAGACACGGGTATAAATTATAGCGCTAAGGAACTGTGTTAATAATGGGGTGGTTACTTACAAGAAAGCAATAAAAAGCGCTAGATAGCACAGCAGCACACTTAGTTCCTGTTATAGATAGACCACAGCAGCAGCAGCGAAGCAGCAATGCCGAAAATGTAGGAAGATAAGAGTAAAACACTCAAGACGTTTTCGCCAACGGAGCGGGAACGTACTCCTATAGCTATCATATCGTACAGCTACGTACGTACAACAGCAAAAAAAAAAGCAGCCTGCCCAGAGCAAAAACAGCAGTGATGAGAGCCACAAACCAAACGAAAAAGAGGCACAAAAAAAAACGATTCTTGTATGTTGTACGGCAAAACATTTTGACAAATAAAACAAGCTCACACATATAATACGTAGGTAAAGTACGAGGTACCGCATATGACGTAAGATATCACCCTTCTCTTAGATACCACCCCGCCACAGGAAACCACCCCTGGTGATAAAAAAAGCAAAAGTTAAATAAAAGGCATGTTTATAACCGGGGTACGTCAGATACCACCCCCCTGGGCCGATACGCCTTCCAAACAACGTAAAAAATATCACCCCCGGGGGGACCCACACAAAAGTAGTACGGTACCGATATCTTTCGGCAGCGCAAATCATGGAGAACGACCACAAAATCGAACAGGCAGAACCCTTCCGCACGGGCGGCCCATCACCGTGGGCAGAACGCGGCTGTGGCCCCGGCGAAGCCAGTTGCCCCGACACGGTCTGCTGGCGCGTCTCTGGCCACGAGCGGGACCACGATCGCTTCGTTCTTCGTCCGTTCGACAACCATCTCTGCCGCGGCTGCGCCTCAAACTACTACTACTACTACTACTACTGCTACAACTGCTACTGCTACTGCTACTACTACTACTACTACTACTACTACTACTACTACTGCTACTACTACTACTACTACTACTACTACTACTACTGCTACTACTACTACTACTACTACTACTACTACTATTACTACTACTACTTACTGCTACTACTACTACTGCTACTACTACTACTACTGATATTACTACTATAGTATCAGTAGTACTACTATAGTATCAGTAGTACTACTATAGTATCAGTAGTAGTATTATCAGACTACTATAGTATCAGTAGTACTACTATAGTATCAGTAGTAGTAATATCAGTAGTAGTAGTAATATCAGTAGTAAAGTAATCAGTAGTTGTAGCAACATCGGTAGTAATAGTAGTAGCAGTATACTATACAAGTAGTGGAAGAAGTAGTATAGTACATCTCTACAGTAAGTAGTAATATCAGTAGTAGCAACAGTACTCGTACTGTAGTAGCAGTAGTAGTAGTAGCAGCAGTAGTATAGTAATTGTAATCCTGAAAGTCGAATGTCCATGCTTTATATGCACGCACCCTTCTTACATGTTACACTCTTTTTCCGACCCACAGCATTTCGTACAATATTACTGGCTTCGCACCAGTATGTGCGGTCACAAGCCAGCGAAGAATATCATTGTTGCCGAAGACGATACTTGGCCCATACTCATTTTTTTCAATATGTTCTCTCCGAACTTCTCCATCCGGCTGTCGCTATATACACTGAAGTCAACTGAACAGCAGTATCTCCCGCTAGACTAATCGCAAGTCTAACCCCTTTAGAATGGGACAAATTACTTGGAATTAGTGTGTAATATTGTAGGCAATCCTGAAAGGATTAAAAATAGGATATATTTCGTTGTTGCAGCTCCCCAGCACAAACGGTCGAGCATAGTCTGACCGCGAAGATACAGCTGCAGTACTTGTCGATAAACCCATATTATACAACAAGTAAGTTGTGTAGGAAGTCTACAGGGCATAATATTCCCAGAGCCCTACAGAAGAACCTTCAAAGAAAATACACTCTTTTAGCATATACCACCTACTGCATACTACCGGGGGAAGCTTAGTATGGACAGCGGAAAAACACCGCATGACCTCCAGTTGCAACTATTTTCTACGGGTGCACGCGTACCTGCGAGGCAATCGTCGTATTATTCGTTGAGCATCACGCCGATGCTCGCTTGAGCGGCACCGTGAGAGCCGCAAGGCACAAACTATGAAACTGGGGCTACGGCGAAGGTCAAGGAGTTTCGTACCCGACCTTCGGCCTAACATGCTACAAAATAAGAAACCACAGTAGTCGAGATCGTCAAACTTTTCTCGTTGCGCATAAACAACTTTTGGGGTATATTTAATTAAAGATTTTTGAAGGTGACAGCAACGTTCCTGACACAATACTTAAGGTCGCGTCACTATTTGTCCACAACATTCCCCTTGTTGCTGTGCCTTGGATATTCTGTATTCTCAGCGACCTGCGGAATCCCGCATCGACAGAGCAGCATTATGACCTGTTTCGGGTACAGCCCTCCTTGCGCATTCCCACCTAACACGAACCACTCCAATAACTAGGTCCTGCCCAAGCACCGGTTTGAGATTTGGCCTCATCGAACTCAAACAAGTACGAGCGATACTCGCTGAATCTCGAGTACATTTTCCCAGGTCGTGGGCTACCCACAGGTGAGTGTGTATACTTCGTGAGGTGCTACGATTATGCCCGTTTGGCTACACGTATTTTTTCTAAGTAAGCGCACAGATAAGAGTATGTTACCTTGCGGAGTGCCAGACAACAACGTCCAGAAGATATACATCCCGTCCTTCATATAAATGTACTTACGTACGTACGTACTTGTGGTGTACGCGAGGGACGCGCTTGACGTATTAAACATATCTTGAGGTTGTTTGGTACCGGTATGTCGTTCAGTACGGTTGGCACAGGTTGGTCGCGTAACTTTGGTAGGGATATGTGCTCTACATGGCTATATGGCATCAAGCAGCGGCTTCGATTAACTCAGTCAGTGTAGGGTACCCAATGCGGATCAGGAAAGCTGGCCTAGGCTGGATTTCGTACCTGTGATAATGTGAATCCTGCTCTACTGTCAATATTACACACCGAAAAGTTAGGCATTGTTGCAAACCATAAAAATCGTGACTTGGTGTTAGATGTAACAAGAGGAACCGGACACTCTCTCGACGTTCGTGCTCGAGCTTCTGGTGTATTGTTGACCCTAGCAAGAGTAGTAGTCGGGGGTAGTCGCATAACTACAGTGGTCCAGCAGGTCGCTCCCAATCACGAAATACTGCCAGATACCATTACATTCTACGTTAGCGCTTGCATGTCTACAGCAGAGAGCAGAGAGAGTCTACCTGCATACAATGACCCAAACGGCAAAAACGTATAGATAGGTGAGAATACGTGCTTGAGCGACCCGCCAATATTTACCGGATGCAGGGTACGAACACTGATAACGTCATCAACGACATTCTATACAAGTCCCTGCTGTAGGCGCCCGGCCCCGACTCATCCTTTAATTTCAGTGGCCTGTATAGCCGGAAACATCGATTTATTTGCGCTCGACACCACCAGTTACGGCGTTGAGTTCCATTTACGTTCCTCGCGATCACCTGTCGTGCGCCTTCTTGGTTTCCCTCTGCTTTGTTCGAATAGTGCTATGCCGGTTCCGTGGCCCACGACGCGGGTGTATGAGCAGAGGAAGGGTGCCGAGACCAATGGCTCAATACGAAGCGCCGCCGTGGGTCCGGTCCAGTCAGCATCAATGTCAACGAGAAACGCCGCGTTAGATCCCGTCCCGGCAGCAAAGGGTTATGACAGCGACGTGGAGAGTCACTTAGCCTATACCAGGAGATCTAATGTTGGGGTTACTGACACCACGATTCCGGACCCGATAGCCTCCGCTCAACCGGATGCGGACCCGAGCCTGAATGTTACGGACACAGGACTGGATATCGTCGAGACGCAGATGTCGGTACTCACGTTCCTGAAGATCGTGAGTATGTACGTACGTGTAGGTATTTATTCCCTCTTAGTGATTAGTGAATGCCACAAAAAATGTACCAGGTAATGTTTTACAAAGACTGGTGCGTGCTAGATTTCGTGCTTATGTTCATTTTTCATCTAATTTTGTTGTTGGGACTAAACTTGCAGGAGGTGCTACCTCTAACGGCCTTCTCGGCAAGCTGTGGTCACTCGGGTCTTCCTTTCTCCTCCCGTGTACCTGCTTTCATCTTATCACGCGCATGAATCAGCACTCCCACTGCTTGTCGAGTTTTAGTAGATTTTGCCCACTCGCGCTCTCGCATCTTTGTCGACGGAAGAACACAGAAATCTTGCCTTGTGCAAGAAGTACACCAGCTGAGACTCGAACCCCAGCATAGCCCCCAGCAGGGTGGTCGACTGAAGTCAACCCTGCTCCAAGCCCGGCCAAACCGGCCGATCCTTATTGCATGGACGCGTGCTACGACGAGGTGGGACTTTTACCCCGTGACGTTTTCTGAACGACGAAGATCCTTAGCCCAAAATAGTCGGAATTTCGTTTTTTTGTTATTTTTTGTAACTTTCGTTGCATACCTACTGTAGGTCATTTGATTGTTATCGGGTAATTGTACTTCTTATTTTGTCCCCAAATCAGTTTTGGGGAGGAGAATAGAGCTCCTCGAGTAAGGAGCCTCAGAAAAGAATCGGTGCACCCCTTACGTGGCATGGGTTTATGACTGGATGGATTTGGAACGTGAACTTGTTCAAGGAGATCAATGCCCAAAGCATATTTTATCAAAATATTTTCGCGTCGTGTTCCAATCATTTTCGTTGGTGCCGTGAACGTAGACTACTGAACTCAAACAGGAGCTCTTCCGAAAACCTTCAGTAAACTGGTTGTATTCCCAGAAAGAGTTGAACCGCTCCCTGTGGTGCGCCATGAATTGCAATAGATGTATGTGGTACACCACATCCTAATTGGAATGACACAGGCTCTTGGCATCCCCCACATACAGAGATACCAGGGAAGTTTTGACGTTCGCGCCCTTTTCCCCTTGTTTCAAACCCGCGCGAGAGATACATTTAATTAGCCGCCATGCATGAAAGTTGGATCTTGACCTGGTCCAACCGTTCTCGCGTCTTACATTGCTCCACGCTCGTACATCCTCGATTTTTCGCCGCAGGTGACGGTAATTTCCGCGCTGTATATGTGCACGAACCCTTGGTTCTTGTTCTACAACGCCGACAAGGGGGAAATCTGCCCCAGCACGTGAGGAGTACACGGACTCTGCCTCCGCAAGGGGCAACTACTAATGCCGTCGTTGGTTCTCGAACACTAAGACGACGGTGTAGACATATGTTCGACCTCTTTCCAACTCTGACATACCTGGTAGACACGCGGTACGATAGAGGTAGCACGTTTCAGCTTTTTTTTTTTTGTTTCTGAATGACGGGGCTCCTTAACCCAAAATCGTCGAAATATCATTCTTGTTTCGCAAGATAATTTGTTTTGTATACCTAGGCCATGGGTTTGGCCATCGGCTTGCACTTTCAGTATACTCAAAATAAGTTTTTTGGCTGAGGTATGAAGCTCGTCAAGTGAGGAGCCTCAGAAAAAAAATGGGGCAACTCTACCGTTAGGATGTGTCGGTACCGGTTATGGATGGGCAGGCACAGGGACATCGAAATGTACCTGACGCATGCGATGATGATAGCGGATGCATGCTACCGTGGAGGTGCACCGATTGTTTTCAGGGGCTTCTCACTTGAAGACCTCTATACCTGACCAAAAAAAAACTGATTTGGAGAAAAAATAAAAGTGCTACCCCGACGAAAAATATCATGTGGCCTAGGTATGAAACCAAACATATTTCAAAACAAAAATGAAATTCAGACGGTTTTGGGTTAAAAAGCCCCGTCATCCAGAAAATGTTTCAGCCAAAACGTGCCATCCCTATCGCAGCACGCGTCAGGGGTAGCATTTTTTTCGGCCCCCCAAAAAATCTCGTTCACGGGGCTCCTCAGTTGAGAGACTTCCCGAAACCAATGGAGTCTCGCTTGGGTTGGGTGTTGCGATACTATTCGTACTGCGCCTACCCCATGGGATTTTGATCGGGTTAAGCGTACGTTTGTTCTCCGTCACCGATTGATTGTTCGAGGCGGAGAGCTCCTCAAGTGAGGAGCCTCAGAAAACGTTAGATGCAACTCTACCGTAGCATGGGTCAAATGCCGATTTCGACCGGTAGAAAGCACAACACCATAGTCCGAAAGGAACGATTTGTGTCAGAATATCCCCGGTAAAGGAGAAGGACGTGTGCTTCCGCCCTGTGTCGAGTCCGCTTTGCCTCATTCCACCAACGCCCAAAATCAACGATTACCGCCACGCTCTCGGGACGTTTGCCAGGGTGCTTTGTGCGACAACCCCCGTGGAACTGGCTCTCCTGACGGGATCACGCGTGTCTGCGGGAGTGCTGTTCGCGAGCCTGACGATTTCCATCTTCTCCAAGTGCTACGCCACGCGTTCGTACCTCCATCATTCCTGGCTCGGGGCCGTGCTCGACTTTGAGCCAACTCACGACGTCCACACCTGTAAGTAACACGCGAACGACTTCTCCTACCGGTGTATAGTTAAATACCCGTAGTAGACGACGCGTGCTACGATAGATGCAGCTTTTTTTTTACTGAAACGTTTTCTGATCAACGGGGCTTCTTAACCCCAATTTGTCGGAATTTCTTTCCTTTTTCGCCAACATTTCGGTGCATACCTAGGCCATGGAGGTGTTCATCGGGTAGCACTTATATTGTTTCCCCCAAGTCAAGGTTTTGGATGGGTTTCGAGGTCCTCAAGTGAGGAGCCTCAGAAACAAAAGGTGCAGCTCTACCATAGCATTCGCCAGAACTATTATTACGGGGGTACATAGTAATCAGGACCAAATATAGTTAGTACAAAAAGTAGAATGTACAGGTTTTTGTGTATATCGTGGGTCCTGATTACTATAGACCTCCGTAATAGTACTGTAGCATATTGGCGAGTCTCAGATTGGAGCTTGATTAGTATGGTTGTTGAATGAAAACTGCCGGAATTTAGCGACTTTTCTGTCCTGCAGGTGAAAGACCAGTCTTCCGTTTGCACCTGCAAATCGTGTCCGACGCATTCTACGGTAGAGGTGCACCGTTTGTTTTCTGGGGCTCCTCACTTGAGGAGCTCTATACGAACCTCTACCAAAACCTGATTTTGGGGAAAAGCAAAGTGCTACCCGATGAACAATCCCACGGCCTAGGTTTACAACGAAAGTAATTCCAGAACAATGGACGAAATTCCGACGATTTTGGGGTTAAGGAGCCCCGTCATTCAGAAAACATTACTCAACCAAAAAGAGCTGCCTCTATCGTAGCGCGCGTCGTCCTATATACTACTTCCAAGTTTTGTTTTCACTTGCAGGGCTGGGAAGAAAAGCGCCGCTAAATACCCGAAGTCATTCTTCAAAAGCTGAAGACGTCAAGCTCCAGTCCGAAACTCGCTATTGGCTACTCTTGGAAAACGCATTGATTGTATCTAATCGTCTCTGCACCGCGTCGTATTTCCTTCGATTTCGTTCTCGCGTTGGGCAGACTTCGGGTACCTTTCTCTTGTGGCCGCCGTGGAGCACGCCGCCTTGCACTGTGCAAGGTTCATCTATGCAAAACAGGCATACCTTATCTACGAAACGGATACAGGTCGTTCGGGCATGGTCGGGTGCATTCTGCTCCTCCCAATTGTGTTGCCTATGAAGTTCGAGCTCATAAGGACCAAGGTGCGTAGCGCTCGGACGACCACGCATCGGGTGTTGTGTGTTGTACGCTTTTGACAGGAAACGCCAGTTCGTGTCAGTAAATTCTAGCAGTCGCGATCATCACATAGCTACCGCTACTACGTGTGATCCACCAGTAAGCCCTGCATGAAAGAAATGCACGCTTCCGGTGTATATATTTCGTCGTCTATCGTTAGATAATCGTCATCCGTACCAGGTACCTGGTATGGACGAGAGTAGCAAGGTGAATGGCACTCGACCGTAGACATTTGCTTTGATGTTCAGAGTTTCCCGCATACCGGTGTAATTCTACGGGTAAATAGTCAGACGGCCGCCGAGGCTGAAACAGATTTCAGCAGACCTGGCTGAGGTTATCGATGTGTCAACTCTCGAAATAGTTATACGGCGGTTATCATTCATCGAGTGCCAGACACATTCTACGGTAGGGGTGAATGATACCGTTTTTTTCTGAGGATCCTCACATGAGGAGCTCTATGCCTCACCCAAAAACTGATTTTAAGAAAAACGAAAAGTGAAAGTTGATGAACAAATCCCATCGTCTAGATATTCAAATAAAAACAAATTGACGCATTCTACGATAGAGGTTTGCACGTTTTTGGATGCTTTGTTTCTGAATGACGGCGCTCCTTAACCCCAAATGGTAGGAATGTCGTTCTTTTTTCTTCAATCTGTTTTTTTTTGTATACGTAAGCCATGGGTTTCTTGACCCAGTTGCATTTTCAGTTTGATCCAAATCTGTTTTTTGGGTGAGGTTTGGAGCTCCTCAAGTGAGGAGCCTCAGGAAAACAATGGTACACCTCTGTCGTAGCACGTGTCAATTGAAAAACAAAAACTAAACTGAAAGTCGGACGATTTCGAGTTAAGGAGCTCCGGCATTCAGAAAATACTTGAGCCAAAAAGTGCTATATATATCGTAACACGCGCCACCTGTTGTAAAGGTTTGATTGCATTCGAATATCTGAACAGTCACCCTGTGGCAGTCACGGTTGACTTGGAAACGCAGCTCGTGGTTTTGTTGCACAAATAATGTTCTATGTGTGCTTCCTGGGGGAACGTGCGAGCGCGTGTGTGCCCAACAATAGAGAATAATGCACGAGCATTGGTTATGCTGAACCTTGAGCGCGATTAAAGTACAGGCAAGCATTGTGAAAGCGAAGGGACGACACCTGTGACCGCGGCTTGTCCAGGGGAGCATTGAGGGTAAACCCTCCTACAAATTGACCTGGAAAGTAGTAGTGACGACTGAACACAGGCGTCGACAAAGAGCGCATGATGTCGGACGGACCCGCCAGGGCGATGGTTCACAGGCTCAGACTCACAAAAATATCGCGCCCTCGGCAGTCTTCGCTCACAGTAATTTACCTTATTCCTTTTACAGTTTACCCACACAGTGTTTGCATGTGTCTCTTCATGTTCCTCACGATGATCGCGCAATCGCGCGTCACAGCTGCTCCCACCTGGCCTTCCGAACGTTTGTGGTTTTTGTCGGAAAATGAAGCTGTCTTTTCAGGTCAGGAAGAGCCTTCACCTTTTGTTCCTGCCGCTTGTAGTGGCGCTTTGCTTCCACAGCGTCGTCTTCCGCTACGTGGGATCCATCCTCACTGTATGGTATCTCGCCGACCGCGTGTACTTCACCACCAAACAGTGAGTCGACACGAAGCTAACTAAGGCCGCGCACTTCCATTGAGTGCAGGAGCCATAGGTGAATGGTGTAGTCTAGTATAGGTAAATGCCTCAGGCATTACGCGGTCGGTGCAGGCCATTTGTAACTTCTATACTTCGGCGCATTATTTTTCACTTCGTGGTAGTAGCGGAACCCACACAAGGCTAAGCTGCTAAGCAGGCAGACTCGTATACGAGGCATTCCGTACAGTCGTCCAGCAACGTCGTGTTCGTGGGGGCACTCCTCGCATCGTTGAAGTCCCCCGTCCGAGAAGCGAAACACCGCTCCTAGCGACACCGCACGTACTTCCGATGTAAGGGGCGCGGTGGAGACGAGAAGAGGCCCTCAACACTACTACCTGCCACCTACACTGTCCAAGCTAGACTGTACACTATGCAGGTTGCTCGCATTTTATTTGTTCCGTCCGGCCGGGTGGCGCCACAGTGTATGCTTTGACAGGCCTCATCACCTCGCGGGGGGTGGTGCAACTCTATGGTATATGTCACCTTTATCCCGCCCCCCTCCGTCGCTTGGCCTCCATTGCTGCTTCAATATTTCCAGGACGTTCCTAATCACCCACCCTGTTTTCGAAGCTGTCGGGCGTGGAACCAGGGTTGTTCTGGATCTGCCCGAGTGAGTGCCTCGTTTTGTGTTAAGATTTTTGTCGTCGCTGACCTCAACGGTTATGGTTTCCATTTTCAGTCCGCAATCCAGCACCCTAACCCCGGACCAAATTCAAAATATCTCTATCGTCGTGCATTCAGTTTTGGTGTGTCTCGCTGACAGCGACCTATGAGGAATGCAAGGCTCACCAATTCCAGTCGTATCAGTTGTAATTCGACGCATGCTTAGGTAGAGGTCGCACGTTTCGGCTGAAATATTTTCTGAATGACG
Source organism: Laminaria ephemera (assembly GCA_036873875.1). NCBI lineage: Eukaryota > Phaeophyceae > Laminariales > Laminariaceae > Laminaria > Laminaria ephemera. The sequence goes on along the minus strand of JAYJMJ010130689.1, from coordinate 5,538 downwards.
GGGCCCCATAACCAACAAAATCGTCGGAGATTCCATCTTTTTATGCAATAGTTTTCTTTTGTTTCCTCGGCTATGGGATTGCTTATCCTTTATAACTATTATTTTCCGCCCAAGGCAGTTTTTGGACGAAGTATAGAGCTCCTCAAGTGAGGAGCCTGGGAAACCAAAAGGTACGCCTTTACCTTATCAGTTGTCATTCTCGTCAGACCACCCCTTTGGTGGAGATTAGACTCTGCCACCTAATGGTAACTGGACCTAACCTGTGATTTCCGTTGCCGACATTGCGGTGTTACCTTAGAGGTTACACCTTCAAGGCTGGGTCGTACATTTACGTCAACTCACCAACGATCAGCCGCAGTGAATGGCACCCGTTCTCAATCATACAAGTGCCCGGCAAAGTTCCCAGGGCCACCTTCTACGCGGAGGCGGTGAGTGGCGAGGCAACTAGAGCGGTTGATGTGCCGCTTGTAGAAATGGGTGGGTCACCAAACGTGCTTCAGGAGTAGTGATACGCCGTCGGGCGGTCTGCTCCTTCGGACTCGACCAGCGAGTCAAACGTTGAAAAATTGGCATCGCACGATGGCTCTTTCCGTAGGCGAGGATTCCCGTTTGACGTGCCAAGTTATACGAAGGTCATGAATAGGTGTGTATACACCCAGGAGTCTTAGAGAGGCTAGCGTCGTGTGCTAGTCATGTGCGCATTGTTTTTTGTTATTTTGAGTCACGAGTATGGGCTTCTCTTACGACGATATACAGGTGCTATCCATACCAATCTCATTGCAGTCAATCATGCGTCGACATGCGCTCTAATCCTTCTGCCATTTTCGTTAAAATGGCCGCCAGGTAGGAGACTGGACCCGGGAACTGTTCCACCTTGGCCTGGAGCAGCCCCGCCGTCCGCTCTGGATAACCGCGGCGCAACCCAGTCTTATGGAACAGTCTATCTACTACGACAACGGTAGGGAGAGAGCGCACGTCGCAAATTCCCGTTTCTGCAATCACGTACCTCATTCTACCTCAGATGTGTTGTGTTTGCCCAACCTCCAAGTCTCAAGCATCAGGGTGTAGGAATGTCGTTGGATCTAAGAACCCTGTTTTACTGTAGGTGATCAGGTTATTCACATTGTGTAACTGCATGTTTTGAGACAAGTGGGTGAAGCATCGTGTCATGCTCAAACACTACGAAACGCACCGATGATTTTTCCTCCACGGGTCGCTCTCTAAGAAAAAGGCGTGAAAAATAAAGGCTCGGAAAGTGACCCCCCCTACCATAACCTCGCTTCTCTGACCACGGGTACGGTATCGGTGCACTATTCTTTTTCTGAGGCTCCTCATGTGAGAAGCTCTACACTTCTTCCAAACACTAAATTTAGAGGGTAATAAAAGCTCTGCCCGATGAACAATCCCATGGCCTAGGTATGCAACGAACAAAATTGCGAAAAAAACAGCGAAATTCCGACGATGTTGGGTTAAGAAGGTCCCTTCACTCAGAAAACGGTTAAGACGAAAAGTGGTTCCTCTGTCGAAGCACGCGTCTTCGTGCCGGGTGACGCCGTCGTTTGAGCAACACCGATGCACACCATGGAGTGTACCAGGTAGTTGGTGTACACACGCCCGCCGTGGAAATCTGTGTTCTTCGGTAGCGAAAGTTGGCGGCAAAATTGGTTGGGTGGCTGCGAGTATTCATGCTCCGGCCCATAACTATTTCATGGAAGTGCTAGATGCATGGTGTTATTTCGCACCTATCTGTTACCAGGTATATCACAAGCGTCGTACGCTTTAGAATCCAGCGCTATATATATATATTTGCGATGCCTGTACGATTGTGAAATATATTCGACACACACAGCCCCAGCCCTTTCCCAACCTCTGTGCCTTTGGACGTCGTACGGACCGTTTCGATTGCAACAGTTTTGCTGGTATGTACTGGGGCCGGTATCACGCCCGCTGTATCTATCATCGAGAGGTGAGCCAGAAAAGCGCGTGGCGATCGACCGCCCCAGCAGCACAATTTTCGTTGAACGGGGAAAAGGATAGGTCTGCCTGCAGATGGAAGTGGCGGTTTCCGTATATGGAGTAACCGGCAAATCGCGGTGTATTGCATACGTAGAATGAGGTATGTCTATATCGGGACTTGGGGAGGTTGGGGTCTCAATGGGCGTGGCCCCTCTGTTACCGTTGGGAGCAGACTTCACGAGTAGGCTAGCAAGTCAAATTCGGGCTCAAGCGAGTCGGGGTTCTTGCTGAGAACGTCGGGAGATGGAGGCAGTTGCCTGGTTGGCCAATCCAACCCGAAGTCTGTGTTTCTCCATCCCACCCTCCTGCCCCCCGGCGGGGAAAATGGAATGTCCAGGAGCGTTGACTGGCAACACACAGCAAAGCAGCCCCCCCGTCGTGTGTAGCAGGGAATCATGCTACCAAAAGGGGGGACACCTACTATTTTCAAGTTCCTAACACTTTGAGCACTTGAGCTTACCCAACACCGGATTGTGATGACATTGTGCGGGCAACACCGTGATGAATCATCCACCATCGACTGTGCATACCACAATATTGATCACCACCTCAAAAAGATTGCAACTGTGTTGGGCAATTCGTCCGTTGAGGAGTCCTATCAGCTATATAATGGTGGGCCCAACCATACCCCCTCTATTGGAGAATGGCACTGGCCGTTTTGCAGAGAGAGCCCGAGATGGATTTACTTACTGTAGTATGTGCTAAGGCTCCCCTCTCTAGCACGATACGGGTGTTGAGCACAAAGGGCCACGATTACTGTATTCGATGTTTTTCCCTCGTTGCTGGCATTAGAGTAGTTCTGTTTTGTGGCGTGTCGTTCACCAAGTCGCCTTCTTTTCTTGTTCACCCAAACTCTAGGTAAGGGATACACCCTTTCGTTCGGTGCTTCTGGTATCAACTAATATTTTCCGTTGTGTTTGTGAAGGCCATCGCTACCCGTGGAACACGTGCCAAATAACAGGCACTTTCCGCGGTGCACATATCGCGGAATATAATTTTTTTCACCTGACCTTTCGGTACCCCAACGAATCTTAGGTTTGCCAAGAAGAAGAACATCCACATGTTGTGGATGACAAGGGACGGCGGCATAGTCGCCCTCTTCGAGAAACAGGTGATAAGAACGGCAAATCCAACTTTATCCCAACGAGCATTTGGTTTTGAAACGCGATCATACCAATCCACCTGGACTACGACTGCTCCACTCAATAGGCCCAACGGCTATCCGCTACGATGGAGCTCAATGATAACCACTCTGCCTTAGCTGGCACACCAGGCGCAGAAGGTAAAACGCAAGAAGAGGACAATACCCGCGGCAATGGCGATCCGTAATATGTTTGGCCGGGTTCGTTCGGGCAACAGTCGACATCATCCCCGCGTTGTGTTGTGCACATGCTGCACATATCGTCGTTGTTACGTTTCCCTTGACGCTTCCTTCGATTGGGGTAGCACTTAACTTTTTCTGGGCTGCCCACCTGATAAGCTCTATACCTCACCGAAAACCTGACTCTGAGCAAACGTAAGCAACCCGACGAACAATCGGCGCGTGCTACGATAGAGACAGTACTTTTTGGCCGAAACGTTTTCTGAATGACGGGGGCCCCTTAACCCACAATCGTAGGATTACCATAATATTTTCGCAATATTGTTTTTGGTTGTATACCTAGGACATGGGTTTGTGGTTCGGGTAGCACTTTTATTTCCCCTCAAATCAGTTTTTGAGGGAGGTATTAGAGTTTCTCAAGTGAGGAGCCTCAGAAACACTCTAGTGCACCTTTACCGCCGCATGCGTCAATCACACGGCCTACGTGTAAAACGAACCGCTTTCCTAAACACAAGCGGTGTTCCAGCGATGATGGGCCGTTTCTCGCCGTGGCTCTTAAACCAAGTACCAGTAGGCCACACAAATGCTACTTCTGGACACGTGCCACGGGAGAGGTGCACAAGTTTTTTTTCTGAGGCTCCTCACTTGAGGAGCTCTGAACCTATAACCTTAAACACTGATTCTGAGTAAACCGAAGGTGCAACCCGATGAACAAATCCATGGCTTACGCAAAAAACTAAATTCAGATTGAAAAAAAAATGACCGACATTCCGGCGATTTTGGGTTAAGGAGCGCCGTCATTCAGAAACAAAAAATCCAGAAAGTGCTACCTCTATCGTAGCACGCGTCCCAACGTTGTGTTCTAGATATACAGGTGTGCTACGATGGGACCGAGTAGCACTTTTCGGCAGGATATACATTCCCTGCACGACGGGGCTCCTTAACAAGAAAATCGTCGGAGTGTCGTTCTTCTTTTGCAGTATGATGTATTTGTACACCTATGCCAATGAGATTGTCGATCAGGTTGCCCTTTCAATTTTCTCAGACTCGGTCTTTGGGTGGGGAATTAGAGCTCCTCGAGTGTGGGAGCCTCGGGACAAAATTATTGGCTTACCTCTACGGTAGCATGAGTGAATAATGATCACCCCGATGGATTAATCGCCACCCCGCTGGACTAGCGGGAAAGTTGTTGGGAAGCATATTTTCCCAGACGTCGCAGAATATGTTATCTAAGGACGCATGCTGCGCTAGAGGCGCACCATTTTTCTTCTGGGGCTCCTCACATGAGAAATTATATCCTCCTTCCCAAAACAAAACAGATGTATGAAAAAAAACAATAAAAAATACACTGCAGCTGTGTATTCGAGGATTTATGGAAAAATAAAAGTAACACCGGTGAACGATCAAATTACCTATTAATAGGTATACAGCGAAAAGTATTTGCCAAAAAAAAGGACGAAATTCCGACGATTTTGGGTTAAGGAGCCCCGTCATTCAGAAAACAAAACATGGCCAAAAAGGGCTACCTATATCGTAGCACGCTTCTAAAAGACTCCCCCTTGAATGCCCGTTGAACTGGTTTCGTCGGTACCACTTCTTCGACGGGTAGGCGAGGACGTTCCTTCGTCGACTAAACTCTAAGATCCGTGATTCGATTTTCCCTTCGTTGAAAGCAGCTCCGGCAGGTGAAAAGCACGGTTCACATTACCGGGATGCAGACCGAGGAGACCATGGGCGCCCTCCAACGATTGCTCCGGCCTTCTACTAAGAACGTGAGCTATAGCCAGTGGAATGTACCAAACCAATGCCCCCTATTTATAGGCGTTTTGCCCAAGTTTCCCGCTACATCCGTCGAGGTTACCGTCACAAACTGAAGATATACACGGCTTACGGGCGTCCCACGAGAGAATGTGCCCTATACAATAACAAGTGTACGAGTATGTTGCAGGACAGGCGGTGGTGAACTAAATTGTTACAGTTCTTCACTATTTATTCAGGGAGGGGGGGTGTACTCATTTTATGCAAAGCCGTAGTCATATGACCATAGACCCTCGCATCCCTACAATGTAGGGACGGAGCACGTCGGGTTTTCACCGACCAGGCAAACATCGCGTGCACCAAGCACGAAACGCCGTGAGATGTTCGGCGAGTCGCATGAAGGGTGAGCTGCATCCTACTAAGAACCACTTCCGCACCGTGTG
>JAYJMJ010130480.1:0-45188 GCA_036873875.1 Laminaria ephemera | reverse complement strand
CACAGATATAACTGAGTTCTTATCTCGATTCCTGCGCTGTGCTTTACGCTGCGCTGGCCGACGCTGCGCTCGCCAATGCCCGTTCGTCAATGGCCAATTGCCCCGGGTGCTTGAACAAAGCTCGTTGTAAGGACGCATCCGTAAACACGAAGCTCAAACAAAGCCCTTTGAGATGCATCCGTATAACCGCAGTTTAGTAACGCCCGATAGAAAACCCGACGCGTGAGCGAGGGACATACACCGTAGCCAGATCAGACATCTCATCACCATCAGCCCCACCCAACCTAACCACTGAAATACACAGATATAACTGAGTTCTTATCTCGATTCCTGCGCTGTGCTTTACGCTGCGCTGGCCGACGCTGCGCTCGCCAATCCCGCTTCGTCAATGCCCGCTCGTACTTGTAGGGTGGATAAGCGGAGCGCATCCACCGTTTTGCTGTGTCTAGATATTCTGCTCAAAGTGCCATCTATGGCGCTGTGACCGGATTCCGGCTGATTTCAAAAAACAATACAGACGCTCGATTCGCTGCGCGGGGCTATCGCTGCGCTGGCCGCAGATTCTAGTTTTTTGTTTTAGTCTGATTAAGGTTGGTGTCCTCGGGGAAACCCGAAGCGTTTGTGAGGGATATGTCAAATGTCAGGCCACTCAAGCTTTGGTGATTTTCAAAGCCTGAGTGGCGGAGTCGGCGGTATGACGTGTCAGCTTTTATAACGCTGATATTTCATGTGTTGCTTAGTGGGAGCTTTGGATCAAAGAAATTTTAAGTCCCAATTTTATCCTGTGTCTGTGTATCAAAGTCACTGGCATCGTGGCGTTCGTGTAGTTGCTCTTCTGGCTCTCCGAAGGTTCGGTTTACCATTCTGCCGCGTTTAACTGCTGGTCTTTCTTGTATTTCTTTGGCCCAACGATTTAAGTGTGTATATTCGTGCGCTTGAAGAAATTCGGCGGCTTCATAAACTGTGTTTAAAACCACTTGTCCATACCAAGGCCATATGGCGATGTCTGCAATGGTGTAGTCGTTACCGCAAATAAATTTATTGTTGGCTAGTTGCTTGTCTAAAACATCTAGTTGGCGTTTGGTTTCCATTGTGAATCTATCAATGGCGTATTCTATTTTTACCGGGGCATAAGAATAGAAGTGTCCGAATCCACCGCCTAAGTAGGGCGCGCTTCCCATTTGCCAAAACAGCCAAGACAAGCATTCAGCTCTTGCTGCAGGTTCTGTGGGAAGGAAGGCGTTAAATTTTTCTGCTAAGTACATTAGGATCGCGCCGGACTCGAACACGCGTGTCGGGGTGTCGGTGCTGTGATCCATTAGGGCGGGTATTTTTGAATTTGGGTTGGCATCTACGAAGCCACTGCCAAATTGCTCACCTTCTCCAATTCTTATTAAGTGTGCATCGTACTCTGCTTCTTTGTGCCCAAGTGCCAGTAGCTCTTCGAGCATTACAGTCACTTTGACTCCATTAGGAGTAGCTAGCGAATAGAGTTGGAATGGATGCTTGCCTATTGGCAGTTTGGCCTGGCTGGTAGCACCGGATATTGGGCGATTAATACTTGCCCAGCGTCCACCGCTTTCTGAATTCCATTTCCAAACTTGGGGTGGGTTGTAAGTCCCGTCGGTCATGCTGGTTCCTCAGGTTATTATTTCGTTGAACAATCGGAGTCGGTTAATAAACTGCACCAGTATACGTTGCGCGCCGTGAATTTACTGTGTTTGAGTGCTTTTAGGATAATGCGAATTAGTTTACTGATTCTAATGTGGGTCTGGAAGAAACGTATTGAGGCTGCCCATTGGTTCCAGCACTCAGTTCATAACAGGGGTGGTGAGTGACTTGTCATGACGTAATGGACAGGCTAGACTAAGAGTTCACTTACCGAATGTGAGGTCCTATGTCTATTCCGCCTAAGTTTCCGCTTGTCTTTAATTTGGTTGTGTTGCTGACCCTTTCGCCTTTTACCATGGCTCAGGAAGAGGCATGTGTCGATACAGGTATTATCGGCGATGGTTGGGGTTGGGATGGGTTGGCGTCATGTCAGCTTCCTGTAACGGTAGCTGCGGGGGCTTGTTTTGATAGTGCGCCTGTAAATGATGGTTGGGGTTGGAATGGGTTAGCGAGTTGCGTGATTGAGCCCGCCGTTTTAGAGGGCGCATGCGTAGACACTCCACCGTTTGATGACAACTGGGGCTGGGACGGTGTTAATTCCTGCTTGCTTGTTGCCGATACTGCTACGTCAGAAATAGAGAGAATTACTCTGAACGATGAGCAGGAAGAGCTTAGCGGCCATATCAGTAATACACTTATTATGAGCGAAAATACCCGATATTTATTATTTGCAACTGCTGCCAGTAATGTAATAGCTGGCGAAACACAAAGCGATCAGAGTCCTAATGTTTTTCTAAGGGATACCGTAAGTGGTTCAGTGACTAAGATCAGTGCATCGATTAACGGCCAGCCGGTTAACAATAAGAGCTGGCCTTTAGGGGTTAGTGATGACGGGCGTTACATAGTTTTTGGTAGCTACGCATCAAATGTTCACATAGATGCTAATGGAAGTTCGCAAGTCTATTTGTATGACGCGCTATCTCAATCTACGCATATGATAAGCAGCGACAGTGATGGCGAGGCAGGTAGAGCTAATAGTGGTGAGGCGTTTTTGAGCGGTGATAGTTCAACAGTATTGTATTCTACTAAAGCATCTAATTTGCTGCCAGAAGATAGCGGAGATAGTGGAATAATTATTTATGATATCGCAAGTGGTGGCTCTGAAGTTTTAACAATGGATAGCCTCTTTCCCTACAACAGTGTGTACTTGCATGAAACGTCCAGTGACGGAAGGTTTCTTGTTTTAACAGCCAAGGCCCGCGTGCTGATGCTACCGACCCGTATGATACTTACTGGTACGACAGGCTGAACAATGAATTGTTCTACGTGCACTCTCGTTCTACGGCACGAACCAGTGTTAGTGACGATGGTCGGTATGTTTTGTATAACGCAAGCATTGGTGATAATAGTCTGATCCGGCATGAACTTGAAACTAACATACGGGTAAATATTGGTGTAGATACGATGTTGCCTGAGTATGTGAATTCAGGTCTAAATAAGCGTGTGAATGCTGAAGGGATTAGCAGTGATGGATCTCAAGTGCTTTATCGTTCAACCGTCTATGATGGAAGGATTGCATCAACCTCTGATACTTTCTTTGGAGATTTATACATCATGAATATGGCTGATCAACAAGTGAGTCGACTCAGTCAGGGGCTGAATCAAACGCAATCTAGTGGTAGGAGTCTGGGGGCGGCCTTTGCAAACGATGATAAGGCAATTTATTTCTATAGTGAGGCAAGCAACTTAGTAGCTGGTGATACTAATTATCGATCTGATGCTTTTATTGTTCAAAATCCATCGCGGTAGAGGGCTTTGCGGCAATCTACCCAACCTGAGTTCGTTTTTTTATTAGAAATTTCTCCAGATGTTTTTATAGAGATAAAGTTGTTTATAGATAATGAATAATATCCAATATAGATTATTGTCACTCGCACTTGTGCCTTTGTTTAGCATGTCAGTACTAGTTGGGTGTAATAGCGGCGACAATGCTGCACCAGCTAACACCAGCAGTATGCGTGAAGTAGATAGTGACGATTCAGCGTTAATCGACACGGGCGACACGCAAGTTGATGATGCTGATAGCAGCGACACTCCAACAACCGGCACAGGCGATCAGGAACTGGCTGATGGCAGCGAAATGCCGTTAGTTAATTCTGGCAACATGGTTGTAGATAATCTAGATGGTAGTGGCACATCAGGGATCGAAATATCGGGATTAGAAAGACTTACTTTTAACGATGTGCAGGAAGAGCTTAACGGTCATATCAGTAATATCTTTTTTATGAGTGAAGATACTAGGTATATATTGTTTGCGACGGAAGCTACCAATGTGATAGCTGGTGAAGCAGAAGTTGATGCACATAATGATGTCTTCTTAAGAGACACCATAAGTGGTTCAGTGACTAAAATCAGTGCGTCGATTGATGGTCAGCCTGGTAACAACGCTAGCGCGCCTACAGCAATAAGTGATGATGGCCGATACTCAGTTTTTACTAGTTACTCAACTAACGTTCACCCTAACGCCAATGGGAATCGCCAAGTCTATTTGTATGACGCGTTATCGCAATCGACCAAGATGATTAGTGTTGGTGTTAATGGAGATGCAGCCAGCGAGAGTAGTAATTTCGCGACATTTATAACGGCTGATGGTTCAACTGTATTTTTTACTACTCAGGCTGCGAACGTGCTCTTAGATGGCCGTGCGCACTTTGGCGATATTGTCGTTTATGATGTGACAAGCAATGACGCACAAGTTTTGGAAATAGAAGGCTTTCCTTACTCAAGCTACTTCTCAATAGATGATGTTTCCCCTGACGGTAGATTCCTCACCTTGACAGATACAAGTGCGCAACCTGACACGAACCCAATGTACCTACATGACAGGGAGCGTAATACGACAATATTTATTGATTACTTGTCAGGTCAGAAATTACATGTCAGTGATAACGGTCGATATATTTCCTATCCTTCTGAAGGTGATCAGTTGTTGTGGCGAGACATGGATACCAACAATCGGTTAGAAATTGGATTAGATACTCTGTTGCCTGCGTATGTGAATTCAAACTTCAATAAGCGAATGAGTGTAGAAGCCATAAGCAGTGACGGAACTCAAGTGCTTTATTCATCGTATGTATTTGATGGCAGTGCCCCATTTAGTTCTGAGGTTTTATTTGCAGATGTGTATATTATCAATATTGCTGATCAAGAAGTCTCACTGGTCAGTCAGGGTCTTAATCAAGTGCCGTCTGATGGTAGGAGTCTTGGCGCAGCGTTTACGAACGATGATAAGTTGATATATTTCTTTAGCGAGGCAGGTAACTTAGTGGTTGGTGATACTAATTTCCGATCTGACGCTTTTATAGTTCCGAACCCTTTACCGTAGAAGGACCAAGGCCATAGAAGGTACCAAGGCCGTAGAAAGTACCAACAGGGCAGTTAAAATAGTACGCTTACTTTTATTCAGGTTCGAAACGCTGATTAAAAACAAAGGCGTCTGGGGTAGGGCCTTTCTCTTCAAGTAGCTGTAATCGTTGCTTGGCATCCTTTAGGGTTGGCGTAGTGCCACAGGGTACCCACCACATAGCAGAATAGTACTTCATCTCAGCAAACCATTTCTTGCGTCGCTTTAGAACTTCAGTGTGTGCTGTGCGATATACAAATTTGTGCAGTGCTTCTACGTCCCGCCAGGTACTCATGTTAACGATCACATCATCGCCAAAGTAATGTGCCTCTGTAGCGCTACCCAGTTGGGATTGTAAGCGCCAAACAAACCCGTCTGAACTCTCGGCCAGTGCATTGATCCGATCAAGATTGTCTATGAAGTCTTTCAGCTCAGGTGAGTCAATTGGGTAGAGCTGTTTGGCAATGTTTAATTGTGCAAGATCATGAGTGCGCATGTAACGGTCCGGTGGGTAATGATTGGCTAAGCGTTTTTATTGTTACGCGTTAGCCTCGATGACGGCCTGCTGAACCAAACTACCGTTAGCACGATAGCCACAATCATCATTCCCATGCCTTCGCGCGCAGTTTCTACATCCCACCATACTTCTTGCCGCCACCAGCCTTCGCTGCTAGGCCAAAAATAGAGCATTCCCGCAATGGCGGCAGCTAAGGTTGCAAGTAGAAAAAAATGCGCATACGGCGACGCTAGAAGTATTGGTCTGAACGCTGCGATTGCCGCCCAAATGGCTGGTACGGCATAGATAGCCATCCATATAGGGCCATCAGGGTCGTTGTATTGAACTGCGATGAATAAGATCATCAATAGCATTAAAAAGATATTAAGGTAGCGCATGTCTAAAGCTGTCCGGATGTTTGTACATAGTAATCAGTTAATATGGGCCAATAGTTAGGTGAGTTCAAGTCATTCGTAATTTCTATTGAGAACTATTTGGTTAAAACGAAAAAAGCGCCACACCCAAGGGTGCAGCGCCTAGAGACTATCAATGAAGTAAGCGCTTAGCTTTTTACTTCAACAATAGTCCCTGCGCGATCAAGCATAGAGCCAGAAATGATCGCGATAGCGCCCACTGCTCCAATGCCCCACCAGCCGGCTTGTGCTGCAGCGAGCCAGATTGCCTGAGCGTTGAGCGCGACAATAGTAATTGCGCTGCCGAGGGCTATGACCATAACGGTTGTCTTCTTGAACAAATAACCGTAAACCCCAACTGCCAGCAATATCATAAAAGCAGCCGCAGTTATGCTAACTAGTGAGGTGGTAAGGGCTGTTATCCCCAGTGCGATAGCTGCGGCTATGACCATTAGTACGGCGCTTGCGTCCGCCACTTTGCGATGAGATGACACGTTGTTGCTATCCCATGCCAGTAGTAGCAAGATTACTGATGATATTACAACGTCCCAGTGAGTCAGCCAGTTCTGCGCTATTACGTCCGCTGCGGAGACACTGATGAATACAGAGCTTAGAAATGCCATTATCATAAGTGTGGCGGTGTAAAAATTACTTTGTTTTCTTTGTACCATTAGTTGCCGGATGAAAAAGTAAACCAAGCCACCAAGTGTCAGTGCAAGGATTCCACTTGCTTCATATAAAAACAGACTTCGTACCGCAATAATGACAGGGGCGACAAATAGAAGTGCAACAGCAAACCGACCTTCGGGAGTTTTCAACGCCAGTGAGTCGTTGCTATTCCTTCGAACTAACCACCAAACAGATGCGGCAGACGCAATCGCAATTGCTGCTGAGAACAATTCTTGTCTTAATGGAATCATTAGAAATACGCTGCCCAGTATCAGTGTTGTACTAAGCCATAGTCTTTCCGAGCGAGCCAACACAGTAAAACCTAACCAGATTACTGGTAGTAGTACCGCAGCACCTGCAGCCAATGCCAGTAGAATGTCTCCGGCACTAGTTACTTGCCAAAAGGCAAAATTTGGATAGCTTAAAGAGGCTATATCTTGTGGCATTATAGAATAGATCATGGCCCCGAAGACTGTGAAGTTAACCGGTATGGACAATAAGCCTAAGCCAATAAATACTCGGCTACCGCGTTGCTCTTTCAGCAACTTGCTCATGAGTAAGCCCGCAGTAGTAAGCGCGCTTGTGAGGCCCAACATAGTTAAAAATCTGTATAAGTCATTAGCTACCTCTACACCTTCCAGCAGGAATAAACCCATGGCCGTAGCAACTGCTAGTGCTCCCATCACCCGCAGGGCATCGGATACTGAAGCATATTTACGTATTAATTCGAAGAATGCATTCGGCGCGGTAGGCGTTGGGGCTGCAACATTGTTGGATTCATTTGCTGTTGTTGCACAATTGGAAAAATCATTAACGGCAGGTTGATCACCCGTTGGAATCTTTGTATCCACTATGGCTTCGTTATTCATTTTTTTGCTCCTCTTGATTCAGCAGTTCGTCCAGTTCGGCTTCTAAGCGAAGGTTATCTTCCACAGTATTAAATTCAGTAGCCAGTGCATCCTCTGTTGTGTACGTTGAAATGTAGGAGCCATTCATTATTTCTGATTGACCGACTTTGATCTCCCATCTTTCTATCGCATTCTCAACGTCATCACCCATACGGTTATCAAGGTTGTGGATTAATGACCCCACTTGCGCTGCAGCTTCACGTGAACGCATATGATTGCGTTGCATTTGCAGTGTTTCAACGCGGTTGGTAGATTCGCTAATGCTTCCACGTACCCGCGTAATTACTTGCTCGTGCTCTTGTTGTTGCTCGCGAGTTTTTAGTAACTCGTTTTCGCGTTGCTGTTTTCGTTGCAGGCAGGCTAGTGCTTTTGGGCGATCCAGTTCGGCACTAGTGCGGGCTCGTTCACTCCAAAGGTCTATTTCACTGGCAAGCTCAGTGGTATGGTCTTTTAGTTTTTTGCCATCTTTCTCTAGCCGTGAGAGGCGAACCTTGGCCCGTATTAATGCCTCGCGACTTTGCTTTAATGCGGCATCCACAATGGCCTCGTGGTTTTCCATGCTGGCGACTGTCCGGTCGACTCCCGAGTGGACCGTGGTGACTATTCGTTTGAACAAATTCATGGGTGCTCCTCACGTTGAATGTGAAGTAAGTGTCGGCCAGAAGGCTGTATTTCGCTACTTGTTTGAAAATAGTCTAAAATATGGGTCTGTTAGGTTCAAATTAACTGTACTTTATGGCACAAGCGACACGACTGGTTCACGAACTAAAAAACCAACTTAAGCGCAAAGGCATCACTTATCGTGAGCTGGCGGGCGAGCTGGAGCTGTCTGAATCTGCCGTAAAGCAGATGTTTTCGAGTGGCAACATGACCCTTGCTAGGCTCGATAAGGTATGCGAAATATTAGGGGTTGAGCTGGGTGACCTTGTGCGGCTAAGTGAAGATGCAGGTAAGCAACTGCAGTCACTGTCTTTTGAGCAAGAAACTGAACTGATTAGCGACACCAAGCTGTTGTTGGTTGCCTATTGCTTGGTTAACCACTGGAGTTTTGCAGATATCTTGGATCGATACCTCCTGACAGAGGTGGAGGGCATACGTTATCTTGCAAGGCTTGACCGAATGAAGTTAATAGAACTATTGCCTGGCAATCGAGTGAAGCCATTGATCTCAAGTAATTTTAATTGGCAGCCGAACGGACCAATTGAAGGCTACTTTCGTAAAGAGGTGCAAGGGCCATTTTTTAACGCAAACTTCAACGACGATGGCAGTATGCGCTTGGTTAAGAACGGCGATATATCTATTGTTGCGAAGCAACAAATAATGGAACGGTTACATTCAATTGGACAATTGTTCGATGACACCGTACGCGAAGAGAGAAAGCTTCCACTCGACCAGCGTCAGGGAACAACGATGGTGCTAGCTATTCGCAACTGGATGTTTCAGGCATTTGTTACGCTCGAGAGGTCGGCAGAATAGGCTGATTGTTTGATAGCTTTAAAATTAGTGATTTAGGTATCTTATGGAAATAGATAGAGAGAAATTTATCACTGCGGGAATTGAATATATTTACGCATTAGATGAGTTTGAAAATTCGGCAGTCTATTGCCAAGTAGCTAAAGAGTTTGATGATGTTATAGATTTGAACAAGCCGGAAATTTTAGAGAACAGGTCAAATTTTATTGGTATGGGTGTGCCATCGGACTATAAAAACCTGTTGATAGAAACAGATGAAGGTGATGTGATTGCTGGTATTCGGCATTTGGGAAGTGATAAAAAAAAGCCATTTGTATTTGTTTGGCCTTCATTCAAAGTAAAGTCTATAAAGCATATTACTGATTCAATAGCACCGCATTTTGCAGCATTTAAGCCTGAAAATATTTCTTATTGGTCTAGGCCAGACTGTAACGATTCAAATGAAAAGGTAATACAGCAACGATTTATAGGCCGTATCGCAGAAATGGATAAAAGTGATTTTGAGCTTACTAAAATTGACGACTACTACCCGTGGTATAAGTCGGAATACGACAAGTTCCATTTCGAACATCCGGAATTCGTAAATCGCATTACAGCCAATTGCAAAGAAATGATGGATGACAGCTTTAAAGAGGGGTTGTTGTATTTATACATTCAAGGTGATAATAAAGTAGGCCTGATTTCTGGGGAGCGAGAAATGTTTTTAGGGAGACCCGCTATCTATCTAAATGATATTTTAATCGGTCGAGAATATAGGCGGCAAGGCTATGCAAATAAGCTTTTAGCAGGCTTTACCAATGTGTTAAATGCCGAATATTTTATTTGTGATATTGATTCAGATAATATTCCGTCCACATCCACAGCACTCAAGTCCGGACAGAAAATATTCAGCCAAGAGATATTCGCTCGAATTTAACGCAGGTATCTCGATAGCGAAAGCACAGCAAGCGCTTTTGCTGATCATTGTGCATCTTAATGAGTATAAGTGGTGTGGTTCATAGCTAAGTGCCTTTATAAGTACACACTGCCATCACTACTGACATGTTTCTGTCAGTAGTGATGGTACGGTAGTGTCGGTTGGTAAAGGAGGGGCACCAATAATATGACTCAACAAAAGCATGGATCCCACATGAAAGCACAGAACGATTTCTACGAATTGCATCAGTCGGGCACATTTTTACTGGTAAACGTGCACGATGTGGGTTCCGCTCTTCTCGCGGAGGCCGCGGGAGCGTCAGCGCTCGGTACCACAAGCGGGGGTCATGCCTATACCTGTGGTCGAAAAGATGCAGCTGGTGCATTGACACGAAGCCAGTCAATACAGCGTGCTGCCCAGATCTGTGAGGCGGTAGATATCCCAGTGAGCATTGATGCGGAAAATGGATGGGGTCATAGCCCTGAGGAAGTCGCAGAGACTATCCGTCTTCTTGTCGAATGCGGTGCAGCAGGAGCTAGTATCGAAGATTGGTCTGGAGATTCAAAGCGCGGTTTCTACGACGCGAACCTCGCAAGTGAACGTATTGAAGCAGCTGTCAGTGCTGCAAAGAAATATGGCGATTCGTTTGTCATCTGTGCTCGCTCTGACAGGGTAATGCATGAAGGGTTAGGCGCACTCGACGAATCAATTAATAGATTATGTTCGTTTGCCAGTGTTGGTGCTAATTGTGTGTATGCACCCGGCCCAACTGATGAGAAAACACTGCGGAGAATTGTGGCTGAAACTGGAGTCCCAGTAAACGCATTGTTCGGACTGAATGGTGGGCAAACTGTTGTTGATGCAGCAGCTTGGGGTATTCGACGAGTAAGTCTTGGAAGCTCGTTGTATCAAGCTACCATGGCAGCATTTTCTGCCATGGTAACTAAAGCAGTTACGACTGGGTCATTAGATGTTGATATCCCGCCACTCGACTATGAGTACATTGAGTCACTAAGTCGTAAATAAACGCTATTGACACTTTAGGTTGCTTAATTTGGGCAATAGCTTGCTAGTGATTGTTTGATACTTGTGCTGCAATAAAATCAAGCAGTGCTCGGGTTCGTGAGGGTAAGTATTGAGTCGTTGGGTACATGGCAAATACACCTTTTGGTTCGGGGGTGAATTTTTCTAAAATGCTTATCACTTTTTTCGACTTTAACGCAGCATCTGCGATGAAGTTTGGTACCCGAGTTACACCGAGTCCTTGAATTGCTGCATCTATTAAGAACTCACCGTCATCTGAATTGAGTGACGAGCTTAAAGATACAGACTCAAGCTTGCCTGTAGCTGTTTTGGCCGCCCACTTGAAGCGTTGCGATGAACCGAATTGAATGATCTTGTGTTGTTGTAAATCTTGAAGTGTTTTTATTGGTGAGTTAGCTTTTAGATATTCCGCACTAGCGCAAAATACATGTTGTGTTTCACAGAGTTTTCTAGCAATAAGCGACGAATCGGGTAGGTCGGCAATTCGTATTACAAAGTCGTAGTTTTCCCGAACTACATCAACCATTCTATCGCTAAAATCAATTTTTAAATGCACCTTCGGATGATCGCTGGCGAACTCAAGTAGCAGTTGATTTAGCGCAGATTTACCAAAGTAAATTGGTAATGAAATCCGGATTAGGCCTGCTAGCTCTGCACTTTCATTTTGCACCGTGCTGTCGAGTTCTTGAAAGGCATTTAGTACATTCAAGCCTTGCTCGTAGTATTGCCGGCCGGCTTCTGTCAGCGCCCATTGGCGCGTTGTTCTGGCAATTAACTCGGTTTGCAGGCGTTCTTCGAGTAGGCGCAGCTTTCGGCTCATTGCAGACTTTGCAATGCCTGCTGTAGCGGCCGCTTTGCCTATGCTTTGGTGCTCAACTATTTGCACAAAAGCGTGTAGATCTTCTAGTTGACCCATTGTTCTCTTTTATAGAATGATATGTTCTATTGTCTGTATCTGTTCTAAATATGATAACCCTATAGTATTCTTTGAATCAACCATTGGAAATAATGGTCGTTCGATTGGTTATGCATGAAAAAATCAAAGAAAATGAGGTTAGCATCGGGAATTTTGGCCTGCCTGGTGGGGTTGGGAGAAATTGTGTCTAGGTATTGGGCGGCATTTTATATTTTTAACAAACCTGAGAATCGATATGTGGCTCTTACAAGATGGCCAATGGGTTGATCAGTGGTATGACACAAAATCAAGTGGTGGACGATTTGTTCGCAAAGAGCCGCATTTTCGAAATTGGATAACCGCAGATGGCGCCGCGGGTCCGAGCGGCGAAGGCGGGTTTAAAGCGGAGGCGGGGCGCTACCATTTGTATGTTTCATTGGCGTGCCCATGGGCTCACCGTGCGTTGATCTATCGTGCTCTTAAGGGGCTTGAAGACATGATTAGCGTATCCACCGTTCACTGGTATATGGCAGATAATGGCTGGACCTTTCAATCGGGCGAGGGGGTGGTTCCCGATTCCGTGAACAACGCGGAATACATGTACCAAGTTTATACAACCGCCATATCTGATTACTCTGGCCGTGTAACAGTGCCTGTGGTTTGGGATAAGCAAACCAATACTATAGTGACCAATGAATCTCCCGAGATCATACGCATGTTTAACACCGCGTTTGATGGTGTCGGGGCCCTGGAAGGTGACTATTATCCAGAGCCTTTAAGAGCAGAGATTGACGCGTTAAATGATCGTATTTATGACACTGTTAATAATGGCGTTTACAAGGCGGGCTTTGCTACAACGCAAGATGCGTATGAAGAAGCCGTCGTTCCATTGTTTGAATCTCTTGATTGGCTTGATGAAATTTTGTCGGCCAAGCGTTATTTAACTGGTAGCACCATTACTGAGGCTGATTGGCGACTCTTCACTACACTTGTGCGTTTTGATTCTGTTTATGCAGGGCATTTTAAATGCAACATTCGTCGAGTTGTGGACTATCCTAGTTTGTCGGGTTACTTGCGTGATTTGTATCAGCAGCCAGGGATAGCGGCAACGGTAAATATGCATCATATTAAAGCTCACTATTACGCAAGTCATGAAACGATTAATCCTTCACGGGTGGTGCCGATTGGGCCGTTAGATGATTTTACTGCGCCGCATGATCGTGGGCGCTTAGCATAGTATGCGAACCGGTAGATGAGCCAAGTTTATATCTACTCGTAAATTGAAGTTGTAAGGCCGTGTCGGTTCAGGTAACCGAGACGAATTGTTATTCGCTGTTACGTTTTTTTTGAGCACTGTTGTAGAATGAAAGATTTACCTATATTTCCTGTTGAAAGCGTTGTGATGCCAAGAGGGCAGTTGCCACTTACCATATACGAGCCGCGGTATCTTGATATGGTATGCAGCTGTTTAAAGCAGCAGCTTGGGTTTGGTGTTTGCTTAATTCCTGATGATTCGTCCAACCCGCAAGCAACTAGCCTTGCGCCTATGCATGGAACCTTGATAGAGATTGTCGATTGGGATCGTGAGGATTCGGGCTCGTTGGTGCTGGCCATCAAGGGAGTGCAAAAATTTCGAGCTATCTCCACTTCGTTGAATAAAGATGGTGTATTGGTGGCCGATGTTGAGCTCTTGGCGGTAGAGGAAAAAATTCGATTACCAGTTGAGCATATTGAGCTAGCTCAGCTATTGCATAAAGCTTTTGAAGACATCGGACCGTTGCACGATTACATTGAGGCAGACTTCACAGATGCGGTATGGGTGGGTGAAAGACTAGTTGAGTTTCTACCAATGACAGTAGAAGAAAGACATGAACTGGTAGCGATCGATGACCCAATAGTACGCTTAAATGCTCTTGGTACAATTCTGTCTGACAGCCAGGACGCACAAATTAATCACCTTTAGCAGTGGCTGCGTAAAGGGGTTCGGTACCTGTGCTTTACAAGAAGAAAGCCTATTTGCATCCGGAGCTTGCATAAATAATGTAAGCCTGAAAAACTAAACCTGAGAAAATCTGGTGTTAGCCTGCACGCAGCGCTAATATTTCATCAATGTTGATTTTGTCAGGGTATAAACATAGCTCGGGATTTTTTTCTTCCATTGCAATAATCGACATTCGATCTGCAAGTTCGTTGCCTTCAACTCCTACGTGACCATTTACATGTAAGACTTTAATATTATCTTTGATGGTTTGATGAATCGCATAGCTTTCTTTTATAATTTCAAGGTTTTTTATTTCCCCGCTGGGTTTGGTCCAGCCCTTTTTCTCCCAATTAATAGCCCATTGGGTAACGCACTGTATTGAGTATTTAGAGTCGCAAAGAATAACCACGCTACGGTCTTTTTTGATTTCTGTTTTTGCAAGTAGCAGTGCCTGATGCAAGGCATTTAGTTCAGCAGTGTTGTTGGTGCCATTCGGGTTGTATAAGCCATACCATAGTTCATCTATTTGTCCGTTACGGTAGACGGCCATGCCAGAACCTGCTTCACCTGGGTTGGGCTCGCAACCACCGTCGGTGTAGATGAGGGTATCTTCAGTGAGGGTGGTTATTTCTTTGGCCGACCAGGTTTTTGGCGTAATGCGATTGCCTGGTTTTTTAGGGGCTGCTTTGCCGTCAGTCTTACTACCTGCTTTTTTTGTGGTTGTAGGGCCACCATTGAATGCGGCTTCGGCTTCTGCGCGTGTTGGAAATGATTTGTATTTTGCACCCGCAACGCCTTGTACTTTTTGTCTGCACGTTTCCCAGTCGGTGAAAATGC
The DNA here is from genome assembly GCA_036873875.1 of Laminaria ephemera. Taxonomy (NCBI): domain Eukaryota; class Phaeophyceae; order Laminariales; family Laminariaceae; genus Laminaria; species Laminaria ephemera. The sequence goes on along the minus strand of JAYJMJ010130480.1, from coordinate 30,542 downwards.
CGGTCTCGTGGCCTTGCCATACTACATAGAATTTACTTTTTGCCACGGCGCTGGTTCACTCGTTTGAAGGTGCATTGCAGGATGGACCTATATTAGGTGATTTGGAGCAATATGTCAGTCACGGAAATTTTGGCGAACGGTGAAGTGGATACGCTAAGGCGCTAAGCTAAGTCGTTAAAAAACAGTAGTAACCCACTGTGAAGCCATAACAAGGTATACCAATAATTCTGCCAGTGAGTTAATTGCGCCCAGTACATCGCCGGTGATTCCGCCAAGCTTACGTCTAACGTACCACTGTGCAAACCAAAGCCCTGCAAGTACGATGGGTATAACAATAACGGCTTTGAGCCCAAAGCAAAGAATGCTGAAGACTACGGCCAGTGCGGAGCTCCACGCTAGCTCTTTGTTTGTCACCATGGAGGCGAATGGTTTACCCGTACCTTTTTCGCGAACGTACAGGTTGTTTTTAATAAACGGTATCGATGTCCAGCGGCTCAGAATATGTGCGCCTGTAATAGTCCAGACGGCGGTGCTTGGCTCAAGTAAGGTTATGGCGCTAAGCTTTGCAATGATAGAGAGTATTAATGCAACACTGCCGTAAGTTCCAATACGGCTGTCGCGCATGATGATAAGTTTCTTTTCTATTTCAAAAGCACCGCCAATGCCATCTGCAGAATCTGCTAGGCCGTCTTCATGGAACGCGCCTGTGGCAAGCACGGATGCGGTAACGGCGAACACAGCGCCTATTGTCGCAGACCATCCATGGAAACCTAGCCACCATGCGAAGGCTGCTATAGCACCTACCAGTAAGCCAACAAGTGGGAAGTATGTGGTGCTTTTGGCCAGTTCTTCTTCAGACCAGTTGATCTGATTGGGGGCGGGCAAGCGAGTCATAAACGTAAGTGCTACGAAGTAGCGATTGCAATTTCGTTTAAATAATTCGTACATGTTTGCCTTCAGTATTAACTTTATTCGTGTGGGTTAAAGCTCTTTATCTACACCGGCGTCTGCGAAGGTTGCCATGTTATTTAATATAGCTGCTGCACTTCGTATTAACGGAATGACAAGTATCGCCCCTGTGCCTTCACCGAGTCGCAATCCAAGATTCAATAGCGGGTTGGCTTGAAGGTGCTTAAGGGCTGCAACATGGCCGGGTTCTGCAGAGCGGTGACTGAAGATTAAGTGTTCACGAACAGAAGAATCTATACCGACCGCACAAAGTGCTGCGGAAGTGACAATGTAGCCGTCAACCACCACAGCAATATTATGTTCTATCGCTGCCAACATAGCACCCGACATGGCGGCTATTTCAAAACCGCCCATGTTTTGCAATACATCTTTTGGGTTACGTCCGGTATGGCACTTTAGTATGCGATCAACTACTGCAATTTTTTGTTTGATACCTGTATCGTCAAGTCCTGTGCCTGGGCCAACGCTTTTATCAGCGCTGACGCTGCAAAGGGCTGAAACAATAGCGGCAGCTGATGTGGTATTTCCAATACCCATCTCACCCAAAGCTACTAGTTTCGCACCTGACTTGGCTGCGCGTTGTATGGCATCACGCCCGGCGTTTAGGGCAAGCTCCAGTTGGGTTGAATCCATAGCGGGGTGGGTGGCTATATTGCTTGTGCCATTGGCTACTTTGGCGTGGACTACGCCATTGACTGAATCTCCTATCACCCCGACATTTACCACTTCTAGCTCAACGTTGTTTGCCATGCACAATGCGTTAGCAGCAGCGCCGCCAGCGGCAAAGTTGAGCAGCATTTGTTGGGTAACGGCTTGTGGGTAGGCGCTGACGCCTTCTGCCATTACTCCGTGATCAGCGGCGAACAAAATCGCTCTTGCTATGGTGGTGTCAGGAGATAGCGTTCTCTGTATTGCACTGATTTGCATCGCCAGTTGCTCGATCTCTCCAAGCGAGCCGGGCGGTTTTGTTTTTTGGTCCAGCGCGGTTGCAGCCTGAGTCATTCGGTCCATGAACTCGTCGCTGAAGGGGGTGTTCTCGATAGTCATTGGCCGTTTGCTCGAAAAATATCGCAGCATGCTATCGCACCTAGCATCTCGGTGTTTACTTTCATTAAGGTATGAGCAGACGTCAGTGGCGGGAATGCCAAGAAGCGCCGGCAATTTGCCTCGATGCGCATCTAGGAGGCTGTCCGGGAACAGGCGTCTAGTGCGGGTGCGATCTTCCGGCTAGCAATTACGATCAATTTCGGTAAATGAAGAATGATTATTTGCCTATGTTGGTCGAAATCTCGGCCCAAAGATCAAGGTCCCTGTTCTCGGACAGTCTCCTAGTTAGCAGAACAGAGGTTAAGTAATGTGTTGTTTGTTGATCGCTAATCAATTTTGCTGCATCATGGCGGATCGGTCCTTTTTGGACGGCCATTGTGATGGCCGTGGGGAACCGAGTGCTGCCACTGGTTTATAACTATAGGCAAAATCTCGGACTGCCCTCGCAACTGTGAACGGTGAGCGCTATTTCGTAAGATCTCTAGAAGGTCTTATCCACTGACTATCATTTGATTGGTCGGGAAGGTAGAAATAGTAGCGTTGACCCGTAAGTCAGGATATCCACCGATAACATGACAATTTTGTCTGCCGAGCGAGGTGTTTGGCGAGGACTACGTTCCTTATCCGCACCTGCTCTAAAGACTTTGCCGAGCGGGCTTTGCGTTGAAAAAAGTTTTAACCCACAACATAGTAAAAAATAGTTGCGTGCGTAAAACATGCCGCTGTCCGTGGGCGCTTCCTCTCCAGCTTTCTCTATCTGCAACTTTATTGTTTAGCGCTGCCACCAGTGCTGATATAGGTACCATTGTTATCACCGGTGGTGATGAAGACAGCGCTGAGTCGTCTGGTGGTGTGTCTAGCCAAGTTCCATTTGAAATTGGTGATACAGCCGAAGGTGAGTTCACAGGCTTTCGCGAAGTTATTCAAAAAGAACAATTGCAGCAGGCGGGTAGTTCACTAGCAGAAATAGTAGCCACTGAAAGCGGTGTGCAGTTTAAGCAAAGCGGTGGCATTGGCAGTCACTCGACTGTGTCGTTACGCGGTGCAAGTGCTGAGCAAGTTAATGTCTACCTTGATGGCATATTGCTCAATGAGGCATCGGGTGGCGGGGTTAATTTTAGCGACATTGAATTGATGCAAGCTGAGAAGGTAGAGGTGTATAAAGGCACTGTGCCAGTGCAGTTAGGTAATACAGCAATTGGTGGTGCCGTAAATATCACCACAGCAAGAGCTAGCGGTAAACCCGTAACGAGTATATTGGCAGGTGTTGGTTCATTCGGTTCTTCAAGGTTTTCAACAGCGTTTCGTGGTCCTGCGAATTGGCTAAGTGATCAGACATTAGTCGGTTCATTTTCGTATCGGCAAAGTGCAAATGATTTTTCGTTTTTAAATGATAACGGCACTAGCTTTAATACAGATGATGACAAAACCGAGCGGCGCAACAATGCTCAAACTCGTAGCCTCTCCGGCTTTATAAAAACTGGCCATAAGCTGGGTAGTAGGCTGGCACTTGAGCATGCGCTACAGATATATGATCGCGCAAGTGGTATTGCAAATTGGCGTAATACACAGGATGGTGCCGCACGTCTTGATAGTAACAACGTTCAATGGCGATCAACAATCCGAAAAGAAGCAGGCTTGGGTGGTTGGTCTTCTTTGTGGGAAGCTACAGGTTCTGTTAAGAACGAATTGTTTGATGATAGATACAGAAGTATCGGTACCGCCTCTCAATTGATTGATTCTGATACGTCAGTGCTTGGCGTTCGAGGCTATTGGGAGCGCGTGCAACAGCAAAGTAGTCTCACTTTCAGTGTGCGTGCAAGGAGTGAGGTGCTTGAATCCATTAATCACTTAACGCAAATTAATGCGACTGGCGCTAAGCGACAGCAAGCTGATATGAGTGTGCAAAAAAATCGGTATTTTAATAATTCCGCAAGTTTAGTGTCGTTGAGTTTGGCAAGTTTTATTGTTAGTGATGAGTATCAGATCGAAAACGTAGAGCAAGCCCGCGATAATTACTCGACCAGCAGTATGTTGCCGCAGCTAGGGTTTAGCCATACTTTGAATGATAGGTGGTTAGTGCTAGGCAACGCATCGAAACAAAAAAGAGTGCCGTCGTTTTTTGAATTGTTTGGAAACCAAGGAATATTCGAAGGTAACTCTTCATTGAAGACTGAAAGATCAAATAATTTTGATATGGGGTTGAAATGGAATTCAGACCCCGCACAGTCGATTGATCGAACGTTAACCGCTGCATACTTTTATAGTCAGCGTGACGAACTAATAGTTCGAACTTATAACGCACAAGGTGTGGGGCGTTCGCAAAATTTGTCTAAGGCTGTAGTTAGTGGGCTTGAACTAACGGCCGCAGCGCAATGGGCCAGTGGTTTTTCAATTGAATCGTCACTTACTTTGCAAGATTCAGAGAATCGGTCCCGTATAAGTGGTTCAACAGGTAAGCAGTTGCCCGGTGAGGCAGAGGTTGATGGCGCTTTTACGGCTGCGTGGCGAAATTCTCACTGGAAATTCCAATACGAATTTAAAGCCAATCTAAATCGATACTATGACGCTTCCAATTTTTTGATCGCCCCCGATCAGCACTTGCACGGCCTTGCAGTAAGCCGTTCTTGGAAAGATTGGCGGCTAAATGTTGAGCTGAATAATCTCACTGATCAAAACTATGAAGATTTCAACGGCTACCCGCGACCTGGGCGAGTCGGTTTTATAAGTTTGTATTATCAGCCAAAAGCTGGAAAGTAATCTCAAGCAGTAATATCTAAACTAAGACCTCCAAGGAAAAACATTGAAATTAAACCGTAATATTCTGACAGCACCTGTATTGGCTATGGCACTCGTACTAACTGCTTGCGGTAGTGACAGTGATGATGAAGCCGTTGAAGAAACTACTATGGTTGATGCCATTGAAGGTGACACCGACAGTGGTAATGCCGATGGCACTGACGCTGACAGTGGCGACACTGACGGCACTGACGGCACTGACACTGACGGCACTGGCACTGATGGAGGCGATGCTGACACTGATGGAACGGGCATGGACACCGGTGATGCAGGTAGAGCAATCGTAAGTACAGTAGACAGTGGATTCAGTAGTTCAGTAGTTCAGATTATCGAAACAAGTGATCCTTTCGAAAGTCAAAATGACTTAAACCCAGGTGTATCAGACACGATTGTTCGTGCATTTGGCGATAAGTACTTTGTGATTCGTCGGTATCTATCTGACAGCATCACTGCGTACACTGTAAATGATCCAATGACGCCGCTTTATGAGGTATCCACCAACTCGGATTCGGAGCCTGATGTTTCAAGTAATCCACACGATTTGGTTTTCCTTAATGCCAACAAGGCTTATTTGTTGCGTTATGGCAGCCCATTGGTGTGGATAGTCAATCCTTCAGCGGCTGATGCCACACAGTTTAAAATTGGTGAAATTGACCTTAGTGCATATGACACTGTCGGTGCGCCAGAAGCTACACGTGGTGTGATTGTCGATGGGAAGCTCTATGTTGTGATGCAAAGATTGGATGGTTTTACACCATCAGCTACCGGTTATGTAGCTGTGATCGATACTGCGACAGATACAGAAATTAATACTAATACGGGATCATTGCCAGGCATTGAGCTGCCTGCATTTAACCCAGGTGACTTATCAGTTGATGTAGCTAGTGACACTATTTTTATATCAGCCTTTGGTGACTATGGTTTTGGTTCGACACCAGCTGCATTCTCAGGTGGTGTGGTTACTGTAGATATGGTCGACTATAGTGCGGCACAACTTATCGACGATAACGAATTCACTGGGCGAATAAATAATGTTGAAATAATCAGTGAGACTAAAGGCTATATTGTAAGTTCTGCCGGCTCTGATCCGGTTACTTTTGCAGCGCTAAATTCACTTGATCAATTTAATCCTGTTACTGGTAACATTGATGCGCTAAGTGTTGCGGGTATTAAAGATCTTGATGTGCGTGATATCGCTGTAGGCCCTGCTGGAAACTTATGGGTAGCGATTGCCTCTGCTGAGAACCCTAAGATTATGGTGATTAACCCAGTTGATAACAGTGTTGTCTCCGATGGTATAGCGACCACCTTAAACCCCACAGGTTTTGCGTTCACGCAGTAATATGAAATGTCTGGCTGCAGCTCATAGTTGCAGCCGGCTTTCCTGGCTTCATATAAAAGAATTGAAATCACTCCCTCCAATCTTAGTGCAGCCTTTTTTTGTAAGGTCACTATTGCTATGCTTGTTTTTTTTGTTTGTATCTTTGCGTGTTGTCGCCACTGAAGCACCTCTGATCAGTCTTCCTATCAACCCCAAGATAGAATCGAAGATCAAAGTAGCATCGATCAATCTATGTGCAGACCAGTTAGTTTTGCTATTAGCTGATAAAGAGCAAATCCAATCCTTATCTACTTTGTCTCATGATGAGGCAGGTTCCTATTTTTTTGAGCAGGCCCGCGCCTTTCCCAGTAACGAAGGTCACGCGGAAGAGGTTCTGACACTACAGCCTGATGTGGTCATTGTTGGGCAGTATTCTAATAAGCACACCGTATCCTTACTTCGCGAAGTAGGGTTGGAATTAGAGACGCTTCCAATTGCCAACAGCATAGAGGCAGTGCTTAAAAACATCGCAAACGTTGCTAAGTGGGTTGGGCAAGAAGAGCGGGGTGATGCGCTTATTAAAAAATTGCAAGCGCGTTTAGGAGGGTATGAACCACCAAGTGGCAAGCGCCCTGTGGCGGCGGTGTATGATCCGAACGGTTACACTAGTGGTGCGTTATCTGTGCGCGGACAAATGATGGAGCTTTCCGGTTGGCAAAATGCAGCATCACTAGCCGGCATAGAAAGCTATGGAAAGCTAACGCTTGAAGCGATTATCAAATTAAATCCGGATGCACTGATAGAATCACCATACAGTCCCGGGACTTATTCTCGTGCCCAAGCCATGAATCAGCATCCCGCTTTATTGGCCGCCGGCATTGATCCGCATGTTATTAGTATCCCTAGCCGAATGACAGTGTGCGCTGGTCCGTGGACATTCGATGTAATCGAATCTTTGCAGGCTGAGCGATTAGAGCTAGACGCAAGGTGATTGGAATGGCGAGTTATAATTCAGCGCTGCTTTTTAGTGCTATCGGTTTGAACGCTGCCAGTTCAGGGTGCTTAGCTATACGTAGCCTCTTATTATGAAATTGTCCCAAACCAAACTGTGCACAATACTAGGTTTAGTGGCGCTGGCACTTTTTATAGCGTCTGTGGGTATAGGCCGTGATTCCCTACCGCTGTTTAACGCTTTTAGAGATACGCTCGCAGGCACTGATTCTATCTATGCGGTTATTCTTAATCAAATACGTTTGCCACGAGCGTTAATTGCCTTGGTCGCAGGCGCCAGCTTAGGTTTGTGTGGTGCAGCTATGCAAGGCTTGCTTCGCAATCCATTGGCAAGCCCAGGTCTTGTGGGTAGTTCAAGTGGTGCGGCTTTCTTTGCGGTGCTTGTATTGTACTTCGGTACCAACCTAGTACCACCTTATGTGCTACCACTCGCGGGTATGTTTGGTGCGCTACTCGCAACGCTGTTGGTTTATGTATTGGCGGGTCGTGATGCCTCTGTAACCACATTAATACTGGCAGGTGTTGCTATTAACGCGTTAGCAACCGCTGGTATGTCTTTGCTACTTAATTTGGCGCCAAGTCCATTTGCAGTGCGTGAATTAGTACTTTGGACTCTCGGTGATATCACTGATCGCAGCATGAATGATTTTTGGCTAATGCTACCCACATCTTTAATTGGCTGGGCTATGCTGGTAGGGGTAGGTGGCAAGCTTGACTCTTTAACTCTGGGTGAGCGCACGGCGCAAAGTATGGGTGTGAACCCTGTGCATTTGAGATGGCGTGTTTTTATTGCGGTATCGCTCGCCATTGGTGCGGCGGTAGCCACCGTCGGCATGATTGGATTTATCGGGCTAGTAGTGCCGCACTTATTGCGACCTCACGTGGCGCACGAACCAGGGCGTTTACTATTAGCCTCTGCACTGGGTGGTGCTTGTGTTTTGCTTGCTGCAGATATTGGGGTTCGACTAATACCAACCGACTCACCCCTTAAGGTTGGTGTGTTAACTGCGTTAGTGGGTGCGCCTTTTTTCCTGCATTTAATAGTCCGTAGCCGTCGAGAATATTTGTGAGCGTATTACTTGAATCCTCTGGCTTATCATTAAAGCGAACTGATCGCTACTTGGTCAATGATGTCTCAATGAGCCTTGCAGCCGGTGAATTAGTGGGGTTGGTGGGTCCGAATGGCGCGGGAAAATCAACACTATTGAATTTGTTGGCGGGCCTTGTTAAGCCAGATTCAGGGTCGGTTCTGCTCGCCAATAAAAACATTAGTAAAATACCCTTGCAAAAAAGAAGTCAGTTGCTTGCGTGGGTGGCGCAGAGCGGTCCGGTTAATTGGCCGTTAACTGTTGAGCGGATTATTGCACTAGGCCGTAGACCGCATTTGAGCGCATGGCAGCGCTTAACTAAAGAAGACAAAGCAGCCATAGAAAATGCCATAGCAGTAACCGATTGCGAAGATCTTCGTAATCAAGATGCCACCACGTTATCGGGCGGTGAACGCACGCGCATGTTGTTGGCGCGTGCTTTGGTGGCACAGCCTAAAGTGCTACTCGCTGATGAACCCATAGCGGCCCTTGATCTTAAGCACCAACTGCAAACTATGCAATTACTTAGGCAGTTCGCCACTAATGACAATGCTTGTCTTGTGGTGTTGCATGATCTCTCAATGGCTTATCGCTTTTGCGATCGTCTGTATTTGATGGACGGCGGTAGCATGGTGGCGCAAGGGTTGCCCGCTGATGTACTTAGTGACCAAAACTTGCGAAGCGTCTACGGGGTAGAGGTGGTCAAAGGTGACGGTGATCTGCCGTACATTGTGCCTGTTCGTGAAATATAGAAGCTAGTATGAAAACCTTAGTACTTGGTGGTATTAAATCGGGTAAAAGCCGACTGGCTGAAACACATGCAATTAATTCTGGTAAACGTGTGGTTTATATAGCTACCGCTACTGCTGAAGACAGTGAAATGCAGCAGCGCATTGCACATCACAAAAGCACGCGGCCATCGCATTGGCAGGTAATAGAAGAGCCTTTGAAATTAGCCGATGCTATAACGAAGCATGCAAACTTTGATGCCTGCGTACTGGTTGATTGCTTAACGCTATGGCTTACCAACGTGCTGCTGTCTGAAAGTGGTTTTACTGTGCAGCAACAAAGAGATGAGTTGCTATTGGCCTGTGAACGTGCGGCTGGTGCCGTTGTACTGGTATCCAACGAAACCAATATGGGTATAATTCCGCTGGGTGAACTAACCCGACAATACTGCGATGAAACCGGTTTGCTGCATCAGCAAATGGCGGCCATATGCGACAACGTAATACTAACGGTGGCAGGGCTACCACACTACTTAAAAGGAACGCCTAATGAGTGATAATAGTAAGAGTGGTGAAACAGCGGCAGAACATAATGCTCGTATGCAGGATATGCAGAAGAAGCAAAAAGCGCGAGTAGCCAAAGCAGATATAGAGCGCGGTATTCTAATAGTTAACACCGGCGACGGGAAAGGTAAGTCATCTTCGGCTTTTGGTACCGCTATTCGTGCGGCGGGCCATGGCCAAAGTGTCGGCATTATGCAGTTTATAAAGGGAACGTGGAAAACAGGTGAAGCGGAAGCCTTTAAGCGCTTTCCAGAAATTGACCACAAAGTCAGTGGTGACGGTTTCACCTGGAATACTCAAGACTTAGACGAAGATACCGCCAGTGCACAACATGGCTGGAATCAAACCGTTGAAATGATCGAGAGCTGCCGGAACGATAAGCCCACTTATGATCTTATTATTCTAGATGAGCTGAACATTGCCTTGCGATATGACTATTTAAATATTGATGATGTGGTACGGGTTCTGGCGGCTAAGCCTGAGAGGCTAAATATTATTGTGACAGGCCGCGATGCAAAACCTGAACTAATTGAAATTGCTGATACTGTGACTGATATGGTCATGGTCAAGCACGCCTTTGAAGCAGGTATTCGGGCACAGAAAGGGGTTGAGTTCTAAAGCGCTTGCGCGGCTGTGACTGCCTCGTTACACGCTCTTTTTGGATGGGCGCTTAGAGGTACTTTTCAGTGTGCTGGTTATCGGTGGTACAATTAGACCGGTTTACTTAGAAGGAACGTTCATGCCTATTGAGCGCACAGGTATGTATCTGCCGCTCAGTGAGAGTTGTGTAGAGCTGCTCCTAGAAGATCAGGCTGATCTACTGCAGGGCCTCTATGGGCTTTCCATGCCGCAGTATACGGCGCTGTTATTGATAGCTCGCCTACCAGAAAAAAACTTCCAGCCTGAGCAATTCTTTGCTCTTGCGCTGAACATAGGCAACAGCCATGTTGAAGAGGCAGGGCTTAAATCATACATTGATAGCAGTCATGCGCTGCTGAGCAAGCCTGCGATCAAAGGCGGGCTTGATCTCCTTGAAGAATATAAAATCACGCTGCTTGATGATGACGCTGAGCGCTCGCGTGAATATTTAAAGCCAGACGGCAGTTGGGACTTTGAATTTAATTCTAGGCAAAGTAGAAAGCTTAACGATGAGGCGGTAAAAGTTCAGCTTCCGAAAAGCAATATATCGCATTTAACCGCTGAACAAAGTCGCTTGTACCGTGAGTTTGAATCACAAAGCGATGAGCAAATTCATGTTCAGGGCTACGCCGGTACTGGAAAGTCTACTTTCATTGTCGCTATTTTGAAAATGCTGGAGAAATCCAATGCACAAGTGCTATTGCTTGCACATACCAAAAAGCAACTAGATGCGCTGTCAGAAAAAGCCAATCTAGGGGCTAGCGTAAACAAAAAATCATTTATAGGCTTGGCGCAGCAAATACTGCCTGATGATCAAGCAGATCAATCGCATAGAAATTTTCGTCGTATAGATGGTTCCAGAGCCACTATGCCGGACGCTCAGTTGATCAAGCTTTTAGGCATTCGTGACAGCGGTAACTTCAGTAGCGTAGAACTTGTTGGTGCGGTGCGAGGCACGCTGTATGGTTTCTGCCAAAGTGATAGCAATGAGATTTCTGAAGTGCACCTGCCGCATCGGTATAGAGTCACCCTTGATGATGCCACTTGTGCTGCGACCTGTCAGCACGCAAGAGAGCTTTGGAAGTTATTTAAAACGCCTAACTCAGGATCGAACAAGCCACAAGTGCGAGGCTATCATGTCATTAAGTGGGCGGCATTGAATGGTTGTCAAATCCCTGCCAATTACACCCACGTATTGCTTGATGAGAGTCATAATTTATCTAATTCAGTGCTGCAAATTTTAAAAAGCAGCCCGCAAGCATTGCTTACTTTAGGTGATGAGTATCAGCGGCTGAGGGGCAGGGCAGTTCAACTGCCAGATAACGTACGCCAGCGTGAGTTATCACACTCTGTTCGTTCAAGCCGTGAGCTTGAGGGCATAGTTAATCCTATTATTAGCGTGCATCCAGGCGTTTCGAAGTCACCGTTCCATGGGAATAGAAACAGTCGTATAGAAATTGAATACTACGAAGTAGCGAAAGTACCTGATCAATCTGCAGTGATATTGGTCAGTGAAATGTGGGGTTTATTTGAGTGGGCACAAAGAATAGCGGCGCAGAATGCTAGTATTCATTTGCTAAGCGATACCCGTGATCTGAATATGTTTGTTCAAGACTGCATAGAACTCTATAACACCGGATCCAGACCCCGGCACCCTGAGTTGTTCCGGTTCGGGTCATGGAATGATGTGGCGCAATACCATCGCCATAGTCGTGGCTTTCAACGAATTGATCGAATGCTTGAAAAGGGCTTTGGTTATAAAGATTGGCAGCAAACCCTAAGTAAAATTAATAATAAAAAGGATGACTCTGGGCATAGCAGCCTGGCGCTGGATCTAATAAAAAATACCGTGAACCATGAGTTCGACAACGTGATGCTCACACCGGGCATATTCCGTGGTTCAGTGGCGGAGAAACACACGGAGTTTTGTTCTAGTTTGTACATTGGCGTGACAAGAGCCAAGAAAAAACTAACCGTGCCAGAAGCTCTAAGAAACTGGATCGAAGAGGTGTCTGCAGGTTAACTGTATATAGCCGATGCGTTCGCTATTGCGGCGTGGCGGGCACATTGCTATTGTACCCGCCATTTCGGTAGTTACTTCTGGTTAGTTATTTCTTTTTAAGAAAGATGCATCTGGGGTGCCTGTGAAGCAATTCAATACGTATGGAAATGCATCTATCATGTAGTAGCCATATGTACCATCGACGGTCATGCCGTTGCACTGGTCAAGATCTCCCAGTCCTTCAACATACTCATAGTCATCGCGATAAGTACCGTCGGGAGTACCTCCCGGATTTCCATTGCCGTCGGCTCTGGTTTGGGTCTTTAACTGAAAGCTTGATGTAGCTTTTCTGGTGGTGCCGTTATCATTAAAGTAGCTGCCGTAAATTGGGAATCCATCGGCCGCGAATCCTACTACTGGTGATTCACCTTGCGGAGCATCATCGAATAAGGCATTGGGCTTGCCGTGATAGTGGTAGGTGCCGTCAGGCTGTGTGTGCGCGTTGTGGGAATCTACACGAAAGCCGTTTGGAGTATGCATGGGGTCGTATCTCCATGGCTGATCAGGATCATTGCAACCGACTTTTCCGTCGCCGACGTTGAAGCAGGCGGCAGCTAAGATGTCTACTTTTACACCGTTGAGCATCAACGCGTTGTCTTGGGTCAGTAGAAGCGCAGTTGGGTTGGTGGCGGCAGTAGGGTTGGCTGTAATGGTATATAGGTCATCTTGCGCTGCCACCGTATTGGGAAATGATCTGGCTCCATCGTTGAAGTCGTGATTGGGGATAGCGTTAGTTGCAAAGCTGCACGTACCGGCTTCTGCTTTGATTTTCAAGTTTCCACTGAATGATGTGTTGTCGTTTACATCAAGCGCGTCCGATGCGTAGCTATTGACATAGTCAGCGCAATTGCCGCTGGAGTTGTTGAGGATGGCGCCGGCTAAATCTATTGTTTCACCTGCGGTACCGGTTTCAACTGGTGTGGCTGCATTTGTGGTATTGCGAACACGAGCTGCAAATGCATCTAGCAGGGCTATACGCTGTGTATATTGTGCGGCTTCGTCTATCAGGTTGTTTTCTTCACGGACGTCTGTACGCATATCGTAGAACTCTCTAGCGCCGTCAGCCAATTCTATCAATTTGAAATCCGCATCGCGCACTACCCAGCCAGTGACAGAGCTCCCTATAAACTCACTGTAGTTGTAGTCTCTTTGGGAGTTACCGCTGTCGTTGAGTAGTGGTAAAAAACTTATACCGTCTATGCTTTCGGGCGCGGCAATGCCGGCTGCTTCACTTAAGGTAGGGAAAATATCAACTGTGTTGACTAGCGCTGATTCACGTACATTGCGGCTACTGATATTAGCGCCTGATACAACAAACGGTACTCGTATGCCGCCTTCATAAAGGGAGTTTTTGCCATGTGAGCTGGGGAAGGCGCTAGAGTCGATCACCGCTCTTGGAGTGCCGTTATCACCTAATACCATAACAATCGTATTATCTCGCACATCGCTAGGGATGCTGTCTAGTAGTCTGCCGATCTCGGTATCCATGGCCTCGATTGCCGCAAGAAAATAGTCCCTAGGGTTACTGGCTATATCTGCTGCGGTGCCAGATAAGTCCCTATTGTGTAATTCAGTAGGTGGCAGATGAAATGGCGTGTGGGGTGCTACATAGGCCACCCAGCTAAACCAGGGGCTCTCTTGCTGATTGATCCAGTCGATCGCCATGTCCGTGATTTCTGTGGTGTGGTACACGCTAGATGTTTCTTCAGCTCCGTTGATCGATAGTGACCAGTTGGAGTAGTCGGTTATAGTGCCGGCGATGTTACCTGCGTAATAATCAACGCCTGATTTTATCGGGTGTAGTAGATCTCTGCCACTGCCTGCGATATGCCACTTTCCAAAAACTGCGTTGGCGTATTGCTGCGCTTCAGATCCGGTTTTCAATTGCTTTTGTATTGTTAGTATTGAAGTATCCATCAATGAAGGTGTGGTATCCACCCCACTGTTAACGCCGTGGCTGCCGGTTATTAAGCTTCCACGAGTTGTTGTACAAGAGGGGGTGGCCCACATGTTATCGAATATAATGCCGTCTGCCGCAAGTTGATCAACCACAGGTGTGTTGGGTAAATCGTCACTGAAGGAGTACTGTGCTGATGTGTCCAGACCTTGGTCGTCAGTGATAATTAATAAGAAATTGGGCTGGCTGTTTGTAGTGGCGACACCGCCATTGTTCGAGCCGTTGTTGTTATCTGTGTTGTTTTCTTCACTGGGAGTTTCCGTTTCACCTGGAGTAGTTTCACCTGGGGTAGTTTCATCAGGGGTAGTTTCACCTGGAGTGGTTTCACTGGGAGTAGTTTCACCAGGGGTAGAAGAGCTCGAAGTAGTAGTTTCGGAACTTGAATTGCCGCAACTCACCATTGCAAGTGCGGTGATAAGTAGGACCGATGTGCTTGCTAGCTTTCTAAATTTGTTTTTTATGATCACTGTTATTCCTACTTTGACAATTCATTAGGGGTTGTATAACTTGGCCTTAGCCCGATCCTGTTATTTTTGGCTTACGATTAGCTGGAAATTGCATAGGCAGCCGATTGAGATACAAAAATAGTCCGTGTTTAGAAGTTAGACAATAGCAACAGATAGAGACGGAAACACTATTGAGTTGAGGAAGTAATGTGTAAGTTGTCGAGTTCTTCTATAGTTTTTAGAGAGCGGTAGGGTCGTCCGATCAAACAGTGCAAGGTTGTAGTTTCTTCTGCATGGCTTGTGCCCATTGCGCGTTACTTTGACGCTAGTGGTTATTGATTTGTGACAGAAAACCTTCATTTATGATGACAAGTTCATTGGATATAGAGAATAATACTAAAATTGGGCGCACGTCATTCAGACTTTCGGCTATTGCTAGATAAATATGATTGATCATTTTGAAGTTAAAACTCTACACTACGAGCAATGTCGGGAATTCTATTCTATGGTGTTATTGCCATTGGGTATTGAACTGAAGTGGTCCGATGAAGCAGCTGCTGGGTTTGGCATGAATGACGAAGAGAAGGTTAGATTTTTAATAGAAAAATCTAATTGTCACACGGCTTCACATATAGCCTTTACTGCCTTTGATAAAAACTCGGTTAATCGGTTTCATGAGGCAGGTGTAAGCAATGGTTTTCATTGCAACGGAAAGCCTGGCATTAGGGAAAATTACGCACCAAACTACTATGCTGCATTTCTATTGGATCCGGATGGCAACAATGTTGAGGCAGTGGTCTACTTGTAAGCGTGTAAAAAATGGCTCAACGCAATAGAGCTTAATTTACGTTTCGGTAGGGCTCGATCATAACGAGCAGCAAGTGTATAGTTTCTATTTAGCTGATTAGATCAGGAACACTATCAGAGTACGCCATCGTTATAGAGACCGATGGTATTTACATTAAGCATTTTTAATTTATGTAAGTCTAAGCACTTAGCGAGCGCACAAAAAAGGCCCCATTAGCGGCCATTGTTGTGCAGGTATATAATCACTGCATTGTGTTTTTTGGGTGTGTACTAGGGCTTTAATAACTCTTGCAGTTTTTTGTGCTCCCCGGTGTACATACGCCTAACACCCCGAAGGGTTTGGCCCTTGAGCTTGCCGTCTGAATCATACTTCAGATTGACGAAGCCGCCGTCTGGTTTTGCAAATTCTAGTGTCTTAACAATTGAGTCACTAACCAGTAAGTCAGGGTTAAATGTTTGTACTGTGCCTTCCTGAGCCAGTATGTATTCACCGTCTTCCGTTAGTGTATCTGCATCAACACCTAGGTGCTCGGCGGCTGCTGCTTTATCGGTGACGCTATGTACTTTTATTGATCCGCCGAGGTACAACAGTCCCTCACTGGCAGTGACAATAAATACGGTGCAATCTGGACCAACCCCTGCTGAGGAGAATTTATCGCTCACAGCGTAGTCAAGCAAATTGGGCGAATCTTTCTGGGCCACCTTTTTCTTCCAAGTGCTAATTTTCCAAAGATAGGTAAAATATTTCACTGATGCTCCTTAGTTTTCAAGATTGCAGCGCTTATGCTCGTAATTTCATTGATTTGGCGACATATACTACCGACATCTATCGGCGATATCTTTATAGCGACTTCAATTCATCGATAATGGTTCTTATGACTACGCTTGCGCCAATGATCTATGCAAGCCTTGTCTTGAGAATGTCATTTACCACAAGTTAGCGCAAGTTTAGTGTGCTTGTTGGGCGTAAATGTATCTATTCGTGTCGGCAGCAATTGAGCAAATGAATGCTGGATAAATAGATCGGCCGAGCCCAACCCCAACCCATTGGGCCCTAGTTTGGTTACCTAACCAAAAAATGAGATCACCTTAACAGTTTACTTGCTAACTAGTTGCTGAAATGAAGCTTCGTTGTACCTGAGTAGTTGTTGTAATGTCGTATCGCTTGTTACCCGCAGTATTCGCTCTTTCTCTCACCTCGGTCTCTGTACCTTTGGTCCTGGCGCAAGAACCAACCCCGCCACTGGTATTGGCAGAGCAATATCATGACAAAGTAGACCTGAGCCGTTACTGGGTGAGTGAGAAATACGATGGTGCTCGAGCATGGTGGGACGGTGAAAAGTTTATCTCCCGTGGGGGCGTTATCTATCATGCGCCAGATTGGTTCACTGAAAGTCTGCCAGACCATGTGCTTGACGGTGAATTGTGGGTGGGTCGCAACCAGTTCCAGCAACTGATGCAAACTATTCGAGACCATGAGCCAGATAATGCTGCGTGGCGAACAGTGAAATTTATGGTATTTGACGCACCTAATGCTGAAGGTGGCTTTACCGTTCGGCAGCAACACTTGAGCAGCCTACTTGCAACAGTATCTTCGCCCTGGGTTGAGCAGGTAGAGCAGACTCGAGTTTTATCTCACTCTGATCTACGCGCTCAGCTAGAGTTAATTACAGTGCAGGGCGGCGAAGGCCTGATGCTGCAGCGCGAAGGCATGAACTACATCAGTGGTAGGCATTATGGTTTGCTGAAGCTCAAGCTTCACACTGATGCTGAGGCACGAGTGTTGGCCCATCTTCCCGGTAAAGGTAAATACACCAACATGATGGGCAGCTTACTGGTTGAAGACAACACCGGTGTGCAATTTAGAATTGGCACAGGCTTTACTGATATAGAGCGAAAAACCCCACCGCTAGTCGGTGAGGTAGTCACTTACCGGTATCAAGGTAAAACCCAAAGTGGAAAGCCACGGTTCGCAAGGTTTCTTCGGGTTCGCCCTGAACAGTAGTTTATATAGGGCGATTCAACTTTGTCTGGTGGTTGAATTGCTAAGGTAATTACTTCTTCTTTTTTAAGGCATCTGACCATATAGAAGACTGCTCACCCGCTGAAGGTGTATAAGACGAGGAAGTACTAGAGTCGGATTCCATATCGCGTTGACTCAGTCCCACGCCATTTAAAAATTGCCTCAGTACTTGATCGCCACATTGCCGATAATTGCGACTGCCGGGTTTGCGTAAAAGTGCACTGACTTCGCTAGCCGCAAGTGATGCGCCACCTGCTTTTAGAGTTTTCTCTAAGTGTTCGCTGCGCATCTCTAGTGCAATTTTAATCAGCTTCAATACGGTGTTGTTTTCGATATAAGATTTTGATGGTGGCGGTACAGGCTTGCCTTCCTGCACACCACGGCGCTCAACTATGTAGCCTGCCAAAAATGCCGAGATGACCTCATTTGGGCAGCCTTCAAATTCGGCGTCTTCGTCGTTCAGTCGCCAAGAACTAACTTGGGCATTTGTGGCTTCAAGCCCGCCTAGTTTCAATACTCGTTTGGCGACATAGTCGTCTATTTGTAGTGCATAGCGTAAACGCTTGAATAGCTCGTTGTTGTCCACAGGGCTCCGAAGGTCTAGTAAGGTTGATTCGAGGGATAATCGTAAAGGGTGCTACGCTAACACATTGTTGCGTTCAGCAATATTTAAACGACTCAATCAGGCGGGGCTTTCCGAAACAATAGGCTGTTAGCGTTCGTTTATGGGCACTAGCTATGCTGCAGATACCAGTGGTTTATCATTATAGAGGCAACGCTCAATAATCGCGGCTCTAAGTGCTTGTGCCTCCTTCTTGCCCGCAATGCCGGTCGCGATTTTTATTTTCTTTCCGTCATTAATAAAATGCACAGCGTAGTACTCAGTTAGCTTGTCGCCAACAGTGGTGCTTGATGTGTGTTTTATTTGAAATTGTTCTGCATCTAGTACATCACTTTCTCGGTGTGCATAGACAAGCCCGAACCAGCTTTCGCGGGTGTATAAAATCAATGATTGTTTGTCAATCTTAACTTCGATTGAATGGCCTAATATATACACAGAGCCCAGTAAGATGGTGGCCCCTATCAAGAGGAATATATAACCTGGAATCCAATTTTGCATAATAGTGAATATGCCAGCACCTGCGAAAATAGCCCCAAATAGCATCATCAATAATTTTTCAACAACACTGCGCCCAGCCTTGCTATCTACATTGATGTAGTGATCGTCTTCTGTTATTGGTATCTGTTCTTGGGCAGAAGCTCTGGTGTTCTCTGCGGTTTTTCGTTTGGCATTTTGCAGGAAGCTTTGCGGAATATTCAACACATTACTTGCCTCGGCTGCAGTTTCTTCTACTATCACTTTCCAGCTGCGATCAAACTTACCAAGATCAGTATCACCGAACTGACCTTCGACTTTTACACTCCAGTCAATAGATGAGCCTTTAGACCATTCTCTAGAGGCTATGCAATCATCTGGTATATCAAACTGAAAAGAGGCTTCAACACCGCTCGAGGTTTCTTTTAAATAGATCGGCGCTACTTCCTGCCATTTGATGCTACGGCTAGTGCTGTCCCCCGATTTGCTAACACGCGTGCAGGTAAGGGTAGCTTGAAGCTGTGTTGCATGCCCTGCGTTAAGGTTAGTATTGGGAGCGTCTACGGTGAACCGACCGCCAAATTGGCCGCCAATTCCGGGTGCTACCGGATCTAGAAACATAGGAGTTGGCCCAAACCGTTTGTATGCGTGCTGAATTTTGTATCCGTGGTAAATGAAGCCGGCACCAAAAAACGAGAATACCAAAGTAGCTAGCGCTCCGTATTCTCCGTCGCGTATTGCGTCTGGCAGAATAATCAGTGCCATTCCGGTACCCATTACGAAAAACACGCCGCCAAATGCCGCAAAAAACCAACTGTAAGATTTTTGATCACAGCGTATTCCGTCAGTTTGTGCTTGCTGTGAGCGTTCTGAAAGCGTTGGATTTTTGCGTAGTGATGCCCACATAATAAAGCCGCCAATGCCACCGAAGATAAGCAGAAAAATTGAACCAAACACAATAGATTTTCCACGTATGGTGCGATCTAGCAGCGAGTAGGTGGGGTCACTTGGTTTTACAAACACAAATGCGTTGTTGTTTCTTTGGCGGGTACGTAGCGTGCGCTCTAAGTCTTGCCAGTACTCTCCTATGTTATCACTGCCGGTGCTAAGGCTTACACGGTCATTGGTGTATCGGACGCCATTGTAGTTATAGGAGTACTGACTTTTAACAGAATAGGTGGTTGCGTCACCATGCTTCGCGACAAGATTCACACTATGAATTTGCGCGGGTACTTCTTCCCAGCTCATACTTGTGATGTAGCCGGCGATCATCTTTCCAGCGCTGCCGTAAGCCGCCCCTAAACCGGCAACTAAGAAGATTAATCCAAATAGCGCCCCAGCCCAACTTTTTGTTGATCGATCTTCCATTATACGACTCCAAATTACAGACAGCTTACGTTGATATTATGTACCCGATGCTACGGGTTGGGCTTGTTTCACGGTATGGCGCTAAGTCGCTTTGGCAGTTTCTAGGCTTAACAAAAGACCTAAAGGCGCTATAGAGTGGATCGCACACTTGAATTACCGTCGATAGGTATTCGGCTGAATTGCCAATATCTTAACGATGAATTGCTGTGTGAGATTGTTGTATCGATGTAAGTCCCAAGGCTAGGTGGGCTTTGCGGTGCCACTATCTGACAGCTTACCTAGATAATCCGCAATTCTGATTGCTGGCTCTTCTATTTGAATTATGTTTGCTTGTCTACTGACACACTGCTGATATCTTTCTCATGTTCTAAAGTAAAAGCGCTTTCTATTAGACGTGAAAACTCCTGAATGACTTTGTCATTGGCAGCACCCACACGTTTGGCCGTGTACAGGTTAACGAAGTAGGTAGGTAGGGTCGGTAGGCGGCTGTCGGTGTCAATTACTTCGGTCATGCCTGGTGCTTTGAATCCACGAATGTCTGCTCGTATACCTAAATCTGCCGCGCAGGCGATGGCACCAGAATCAAAATTGTTGCCAGAGTCAACTGCGTTAAACCACGATATACCGTTTGCATCGAGGGCCGCAATTGCAGGTTTTCTGAACATGCATATGTCTGTGAACGCGAGTGGAAGGGGGTCTTGGCGCCACGCTCTGCCGTGAATAGCACCTGTCCAAACCAGATCGCGCTCGAGCAGAGTATTACAGCCGGGCGCCGCGCTGAGTTCGGTAGTGATGATGACATCTAGCTTGCCAGATTTAAATCGATCTATCAGTTTTGAAGAGTGCTTGCAGAACAGCCGTACAGATGCGTGGGGGTAGGTTTGAACGAATTGTTTCAGAATACCTGGTACATGGGGTTCTACGATATCGGGAGAAACCCCGAAGCGAACCTCACCGCCGTCGTCGTGCTGCAGCAGCGCGCTTAATGATTCATCGTTTAATTCTACCAACCGTCGAGCGTTGCTTAGCAGCTGCTCGCCTTCTGCTGTGGCACACATGCCGCGGCTGTCCCGTGTGAGTAGTGATACGCCTATCATTTCTTCTAGTCGTTTCAGTTGCATGCTGACAGCTGACTGGGTCAAATGAAGTTTATTGGCCGCACGCGTCACACCGGCCATTTCGACGACCGTTATAAACGTTCTCAGTGTTCCGATATCGAGATTTCTAGCCATAGTACTTCCTTAAACAATTACCAACTAAAGCCACTACAGAGGAATATCGTGCGCGCAGCATCACAAGTTTTGATAGCCGAATTCGTTGCTGGTGATAATAAGCACCTACGATTCCCTCAGCGCCAGTGAAACAGATAACCCACCAGTGATGCAATCACAATAGTTGATATTCACTATCAAGAACTGTCGTTGGTAAGTTTTCAGTGCTACTCCACACTCCTTAGACGCGCCACAAGCGTGACTACATCTGAAGGAGAATGGCATGACACAACAGCCGAAAAAACGATCTGGCCAAAAGCGAGAGAGTCAAAGAACATTGTATCAAGGGTTGCTCATCCCAGTGCGGTTGCTAATAACCAAGGTTAGGTTTGTGGCTGCGCGGATTACACTGGCACGGAGGAACGACAAGGATAGAAACACGTTAAGCCGTCTTACTGATCGTCAATTGAGAGATATAGGGCTAACCCGAGATAATCTTGAGAGCGAATTAGGTAGGGGCGTTTTTGATATTCCGTCGCAGCGATTCTACGAAGTTGGATTTCGGCAGGGTGGGTTTGGGAGTCCGAAGCAACCTAGAATCTCACGTCTGCCAAAAGACTAAGAGAGAGGGTAGGGGGAATTGCGCGGTTATGCGCGCAATTTCTAATGGTAAGCAGATAGTTATTGTAGATAAAGGTGCCTAAATGCACGAATTCCAATGTGGTAGGCGGGATTCGTGGATTTTGGATCCATAGCTTTACTGTTAAGCACTTATTATTTTTTTTTGAAAATCTTATGAAAGCAAATTTAGTTTTTTATAGCGTACTATTTCTTTCAGCATGTGCTGCTGAGGTTGAAACGATGAAAGGCGCAACGTCCTTGTCACCATCTTCGTTGAAGGGAAGTGAGCTTTCAGAATGTATTGTGGTTGATGCTTTAGGAGTTGTGGGTTTTTATGGGAAAGCTGTTCTTGAGCCATTAGTTATAAGTGAAGTGGGTTTAAATGGAACAATGACTTTCTACACTGCTGACGCTAGCTGTACTAATACACCTAGTAAGTACTAGGGGTTGTCTATTCACCGCGCGGGAATCGTTGATTGTCTTCAAGATCGTTTAAATCCATATGGTTTCGCATGTAGCGTTCAGATGCTTTTTGCAATGGTTGGAAGTCCCATGGGTAGTAGTTACCGTTTCTAAGTGCTTCATAGACTACCCAGCGACGCGCCTGCGACTCGCGAACTTGGTTGTCAAATTGAGGTAAGTCCCATCGCTTGTCAGCTTGATCTCGAAATTGCTGCAAAACCGCTTGATGCTCGCTAACGTCTGCAAGGTTGTTTTTTTCGTGCGGGTCGAGGTCTATATTAAACAGCTGTTCAGGGTCAAGCTGGCATCGGTTGTACTTCCAAGCGCCTTGTCGAATTGATACCAAAGGAGAATAGCTGCCCTCTGCCGCGTATTCCATTAGTACGGGGGCATCACGTGCTTCGCCATTGGCCATAGATACCAGGCTCATGCCGTCGGTCCATGGTTGTACTTCATCAAGTGATACGCCCGCTAGTTCTGCGACAGTTGGCGTTACATCAATATTTGATACCGGCGTTTGTACTAAGCCAGGTGTCATGTTGGGTGCACATATCATCAAAGGTACTCTAGAAGATCCTTCAAGAAAATTCATTTTGAACCAAAGTCCCTTTTCACCGATCATGTCGCCGTGGTCCGAGACAAAAACGATAACGGTGTTGTCTGTTTGCCTTGTGTCTTCTAGCACTTGCATTAGTTGCCCAACCTTTTCGTCAAGGTAGGAAATATTGGCAAAATATGCCTGGCGCGAACGACGCACATCGGTAGTGGTGATGTCGAATTCGGTGTAGTCGTTGGCTAACATAATGCGTTGGGAATGTGCGTCGTAGTCGTCGTGTTTATACGCCGCTTCTACCGGTTCAAGGTGCTCGCAATCGTTGTATAAGTCCCAGAACTTTTTGCGTGCAACGTAGGGGTCGTGTGGGTGGGTAAAGCTTACTGTCAATGACCAGGGGCGTTCGTCAAGGCCTCGAGAGAGTTGGTAGAGTTTTTGACTAGCAAAATTGGCTACCTCATCATCGTATTCCATTTGATTGGTTATTTCGGCCACCCCCGCGCCTTTAACTGAACCCATGTTGTGATACCACCAGTTAATCCGTTCACCGGGTTTTCTATAGTCTGGAGTCCAACCAAAATCAGCTGGGTAAATATCAGTGGTTAAGCGCTCTTCAAATCCGTGCAATTGATCAGGTCCTACAAAATGCATTTTTCCAGACAAGCAAGTGTAGTAACCGGCGCGGCGTAGATGGTGGGCATAGGTTGGTATGTCAGAGGCAAATTCAGCTGCGTTGTCATAGACTCGAGTGCGTGACGGTAATTGACCCGACATAAAACTTGCTCGCCCCGGTGCGCACAAGGGTGATGCTGTATAGGCATTTTGGTATCGAGTAGAACGCGCAGCTAATGCTTTTAGGTGCGGCGTATGTAACCAATCCACTGGACCGTCTGGAAATAGGGTTCCATTGAGTTGGTCAACCATGATAATGAGAATATTGGGTGTTTTTGCTGCCATTGTTGTTCCTCTGACTTGCGTCTAGACTAGCAAAATGTAGTGTTGTTCAACGATGGTATAACGACAAATAGCGATGGAATTAAAAGCCCGATGAGTTGAATGTGGAACTAGTTGAGATTTGGCTGTGTCATGAAGTTAGTCAGAGAATGGGAAAATGCACAAGAATGTCGAGGGCTATGTGCTGTTCGCTGGTTACAGCGAGAGCGAATACAGGGGGCTCCGTGAGTCTCTTTAGTGATGTATAATTCAACCTGTAGTTGTCAGTTCTGACGACAGCAGAAACCTTCAATTTGGGAAAAATAATGAAAACAATGACCTGTAAGCAAATGGGTGGAGCATGTGATGAAACCTTCAGTGCAAACACATTTGAAGAGATGGCTGATCTAAGCAAGCAGCACGGAATGGAAATGTTTCAAACAGGTGATGAGGCCCACCTGAAAGTAATGGGTGAAATGAAAGCCTTGATGGAAAAGCCCGGTGCTATGGAAGAGTACTTTGCAGCTAAGAGAAAACAGTTTGAAGAGCACCCTGACGACTAGCAGTTAGAAATCTCCCCATCGCACGGCCAAGCGTCGAAAAAAGTTAAGGCGCTTGCTCGTTGCGATGTTGTCGGTAGGCTTAAAAAAGTATCTGACTATAGGTATTGCAAAGTCTGTTTTGCAAGGCGGCTTAGTGCGGATTAACATCTAAAGATACTTATCACCACCAAATGTAACAGCACAATAATCCATATTGAAATTTAGCTATGAATAGCATTCAAAAATACGACACCGCACAAGCCAGCGCACTTCAAGTTGCATTGATACAGAGCACCGAATCGGTTGATGCCTTTGGCTACTTTGAGTGCGTTGGTTTTTTCTATGTTATTGCCTGTTCGCCAGAGTTGATCCCACCCTCAGATTGGCTGCCGGTGGTTCTGGGCAATGAGGAATTGGACGGCGCTGCAATAGATGCTACGCCTGAGGTGCTTTCAGGCCTCATGGCACTTTACAATGAAATGAATCGCCAGGTGCAAGAGCGAGACATCAGTGTGTTACCTGGATGTACGTTCCTTGAAGAGCCTCTGGAAAATTTGGAAGAGCATGCACCCATTAGCCAATGGTCAAGGGGTTTCATTATGGGCTACACGTGGCTGGAAGACATATGGTCTAACTACTTCCCTGAGGAAGAGGATGATGAAATGTCGCAGGAGTTCGCTGCACAGATTATGGTGCTGAGTTTCTTTGCTGATAGTGAGTTAGCCAGTGCCATACACAACGATGTCGAACAAGACGGTATTACGCTGGAGGCTACGGCTTCAAATATGCAAGCAATCTTTCCAGATGCGATGGAGGGGTTTGCATCTATCGGGCTTACGAGTCAAGAAGTACTAAATAACTTCCAAAGCGAACGGCCGGAGCCAGTGCGAAGCGAGAAGATTGGCCGCAATGAATCGTGTCCCTGTGGGAGCGGTAAAAAATACAAGAAATGCTGTGGACTGCATTAAATTAAAAAATAGTGAAATTTAAAACCATACAGCTCTAGGTGGAACGGTGGTTATACCTTCTGCTGCGAGATTAGGCGGTATTGATCTAGTCCCAGTTCGCTATGATCGCAAACTTATGATGTTGAAGGGCTAGCTAAAGCTCATCTGCACCGACATCCGTTAAAATTACACCTCGGTCCTTTCCATCGATATCTTGTGCAGCGTTTTCGAGTGTGACTACTGCATTAGTTATTCCCTCAACTTCAGATACCAGGTGGAGGTCGCCGTTTGTTGGATCTCGAAAAATAGATGTATCAACAATTAAGGCGTTACCTTCGGCAACATATTCATTGCTGCTCCTGTCACTGACAGGTGCATCTGTGAGATTGTTGCTTACAATGGCATTGTTGCTGTCAAAGCGAAGCTCAATAGCTTTTGGCGTATTGCCATTGGTCAGTATGGTATTGTGTAAAACTTCGACGTTTGGCGAGCTCCAAATAATAATTGGGGCGTCAGCGTTACTTTTACGTGTTTGGCTGTAAAGATTATCACGCATCATTATCATGTTGTTTCGAATGATGCCGCCCGAGTGATCGGGTTGGCCATCAGCTCGTTCTCGCAGTCCAAACGCTATGGCGCGATCAACATCAATAAATATATTATTTTCAACAACAGTGTTTCTTGAGACATCCCACACCAGTACAGCAGGGTTCCAAAGGTGGTCTGCTGTATCAGCGGTGTTAATATTTTCGAAACGGTTGTTACTGATTACCCAATTATCACCACCATGAAGTGATATGCCTTGAGTGTATCCAATGCCCGGTCCATGGTCGGTAACCGGTGACCCATTGGTATATTTCATTACTGAGTATTCAAGGCGTCCATTGTTTGGACCGATCCCGTCAGTGCCGTTGGCTTTTACAAACTGTTGTCCAGTATCAAGCATGGCAACATTGTAAATATGCGGTTCATCAGCCTCGGCTTGTATCGCAATGGCGTGGTAGTAGACATTCTCTATAGTGAGGTTTTGTACTTTTAGGGAGTTAGCTTGGGTAAATATTCCATGCGGAACATCGTCTGCACCAGAGGCATTCTCCATGCCTTTGCCAATCAGGCGTATATCGTTACAGTTATCACTGTTCCCGCGTATGGTTACATTGTCTGAGGTCACGGCAAGCGTATAGTCGAGTATGTATTCGCCTGGCTCTATGAGTATCACAGTGTTTGGTTGTGCTTCGTATACTGCAGCGCTTAATTCATCACCGGGCTTAATAATGATAACTGACTTTCCAGGGTCTGCCTCCTCGACAGGGGGAAGAGCTGGTGCGCTTTGGCATTCACTTAGTGTTGTAATGGGTGGTTCGGTTGCGATAAATTCTTCGTCAATATTGTCTACAGCCGGGACTGCGACGGTATTATCTAGAGGAGGTTTTGCGGCAGAATTTTCTGTAGTGGTACTTTCAACGTTGTTGTTAGCGGTGGCAATTTCGACAGTTTCATTTGTCGTTGGAGCTACCGCGTTATTTTCGTTGCCTGTCTCGTTGTCAGTTTGTGTGCTTAGACCATTACTATTTGTTGTGTCCGTTCCGGTTTCAGTCCCTGAAGGTACTGAAGTTGCCGCGCCAAGTATCGGTGCTGGTTCAACGACCTGTTCATCTTTGGTTTCTACTGTACCTTCGCTTCCACAAGCTGTGAGGCTCAGCGCGAATGCGGAAAATGCGATTGATCGAAGCATATAATTTGGATCGCCAAAAAAGGGGGCTGTGCAAAGGTAATAGACAGGTGTTCTATGTCCTGCATAGCCGTTTAGTGCGGTTTTGCGAGGTGTAGAGATACGCTTGCATGGTCAATGCCACCGAAACGGCAATGCCAGTTGTGGAGGTAGGAAGGCGGTAGTTATGACCATTTTGTAAAGGAAGTGAGGGTGAAAGCAGAGGGACGCAAAGGATGGACCAAAAGCTCACTAAAGCAAGTCATCTTGAATAGAAGCCTGTTGCAGCATGTTGTCTACAGTAATTTCGCAACAGCCTCCCTTTGCTCTACGTATAGGTGAGGAGTTTTCGCTATCACGCTTCGTAGTAACTAAGGACACAAATGCCAATGCTATTTCCGCAAAAATTTACTGGCGTAATTTTAGTTTTCCGGAAACTTAAAAAAGTGGTTTTACAGTCAACGTATTTAGTGAACGGCGTCATAATTAATTTAGCTGGCCCTAACAAATCGGTCCCGCAAGCCGTCACAGTTCTGGATTGTAAAGATTGTAAAGCTTGTAAAAAAGGAGAAGTGCGTTGTCAAAGGTATGTCTATATTTGTCGGGTGTTGATCAGGGAATCACTACTGAGGGAGCGGCAAAAGCTTTAGCCCAGTTGTACAATAAGCCCGTTGGTCATTTTGAACTTCACTGCCATCATTTGTTTGTACTGAAGAAACCCTACAAGCTAATCAACAGTATCTCGCCTGAGAATGCCAATCAGCATAAGGAAAAACTGCTTGAAATTGGTATTCAATGCACCTGTGAGGCGCTCCCCGTAGAGCTATCACTGACACCGTTAGAAGCAACCTCCGAAGAAAGCGGCCGAAAGTGCCCAGCGTGCGAGCAATTATCTAATGACCCCACTATGTGTTCAGAGTGTGCGGTAAACATGGATAAGTTTTTGGCACAGCAATCTATAGATGATTCCCTCAAGGCAAAAATTGCGTCTGCAGAGAGCAGTCACCAGCGTGAGCTTAAGGCTCAGCAACTGGCTGATGAACAGGCTAAAGTAAGAAAGCCACCTGCTGAGACTCTAGAAGACCCAAGCACCGTTACTGACGACGATGTATTCAGCGCAAGATATGTCGATAAAAAAAGCAATAACATACTTTATTCTGCAATAGCTGGCGCTTTTCTGGCTGCTGTGGGAGCAGGATATTTCGCACATACGTTAGGCATTATTGCTTTTAGCGAAGAGGACGCACAAGAGGTTGCAGTGGTAGAAGGTGGACCGCAAAGTGCTGAAAATGAAATTAGTCTGGAGGTATCGAAGAAGGATGATAGTGCCGAAAATGAAGTTATATATGATGCGACAGTCTTTGGTGATTGGCGCAAATATCGCTTTGAAGTCGACAAAGTAAAGCGGCAATTAGGTGTTCTTGATGCCGCTGTTGGTATGTCTTCGACGATGCTTGGTTTGGTTGTCGGTATAGAGGAACCGCTGATACAAATCATCGGTATGCAACATCTTGCTCAACTTGAAATTTTAGCAAAAAATCCTCAAGCTCAAGTGGATGTTAAGAGCACGCCGGAAGACGAATTCGAACAACTGCTTGCTCGTACCCCGTTGTTGATTCAATCGTTACCCAACGATACAGAAAAAATTTTTGCAACCCTAAGCATGGCTGAAACGTATGATCAGCTGGGGCGTGTTGAAGAATTTACAACCACTATGGAGAGTTCGTTACCAATATTTGATTCAATAATTGATCAAGCAGACGCACAAGAGCAAGTTGTAGCGCTAAGCATGCTTGCAGAGTTTCATGCAAAGTATGGAGCCTATGAAAAAAGTGAAAATTATTTCAACCAAGCTGTTGTATCTGCAAAAACCATAGATGAAAACCACCTGGCCTTTGATGGAGCAATTCCGTTCTTAGCTAGAAGCAAGGCAAGGGCTGGTCAGTTCGCCGATGCTCACGCTTTCTTAGGTGATATCTCTAACGAAAAAATCAGGCAAGACGTTACTGATTATATTCAAAAGCACGCGATTTCCGAATCAGTTGAAATTCCAGCTGTCAGTGGTGCGAGTAATGAGGAAATGTTTGCCGATGATCCCGAGCTCATGCTGCTTTTTGAGAATGACAAAATAATGAAAGAAAATGCGGAAAAACTTTCAAAGTTTATTGATCGATAGATGAAAACTATGCAGGAGTAAACTCCAACGCCGATCCATTGATGCAATGCACTGTCTTTTCATCTATTTCGAGAATATGCCCCATATGACTACCACAGCGGCGGCAATGAGTTTCAATTGTCGCCGATGAATCAGTGTCTGACATGCCATCTGGTGCTTCGCCATCAATACCCATAAGTATTGCGTTGGGCTCAGACTGAGTAAAAAATGCCCAGCCCTTATTGACATTGACCTTCCAGACCGAAGTATAATTTTTTAAGCCACACCCTATGCAGTTATAAGTACCTTCACTGTAGTTATTCCACCACTTACTTGACTCAGGCCACTCGGTGTTTCCTTCTCGCAGTACTCTATAAACATCTTGGTCAAATAGCGATTTCCATTCAGCTTCGCTACGTGTAACTTCAAAAGCGAATTTATCGTCAGTGGTGTTGTTAGCAAATGCTTGCTTCGTTATTGCACCTGAGAATCCAGCTGCTACTGCGGTTTTAATGAATTTACGACGAACAATTTTCGACTCAGTCATGACTCAATCTCTCTA
The DNA here is from genome assembly GCA_036873875.1 of Laminaria ephemera. Classification (NCBI taxonomy): domain Eukaryota; class Phaeophyceae; order Laminariales; family Laminariaceae; genus Laminaria; species Laminaria ephemera. Next base: position 920 of record JAYJMJ010130480.1, on the reverse strand, counting down.
GGTTAATTTGAAGTTTTTGCTTCTTATGGCTTGTAACGATATGACGGCTAAACCAATGGTGAAATAAAGACGTAGGAACGTTAATATATCTCGCCACAATCAATGTGGCGAGCAAAACAAGTACTATTTTTTGAATATATTTGAACGGACTTCTGCGATACCTTCAATTTCCATTAGCTTTGCAACTATGTTTCCAAGCTCAGGAATTGCATCAGAGGTACCGTGAAGGTAGACGATATCACCCATCATTGAATATTGCACACCAGTAAAGGCGGCTAGTGAGTTTTTGATCTGGTCTAGCTTAGACATATCTGCTTGTGCAGAGCCAGAAATAACAACTAGCCCTAAAAATGTAGCAGCAGCAACTGAACGTAACTTTGAATTTATCATTTTAAAAAAATCCTTTTGTAGTGAATGAAAATAGAAAATATAGAGCAATGCATTTTCAACATTGAACAAAAACTAGGACACTAACAAATTTGTTTGGTTCGCGTTAAGTTAGTGATAAATTCTATTTTCACTTTACAAGGTAGGGTTTTAACTAAGTTAAATTGGTTGTATTAAAAGACTGTCAATGTAGCTTATTAAGCTAGTTCTATAGTTATGCATAAGGTAATACCAAATTTTTATAGAAGGCAATGCATTTACAATACTGCTATTAGAAAGGTAGTAAAGAAATTTACTGGGAGGAAGGGAATAAGTTCAAGCGATCACAGGGTTCTTGATTAATTTGGCGATGATTCTTTTAAAGGTGAGTCGTGAATCTCCGGTCAATTTTTTCTAGCATTTTAACCCTGTGCCCATTTAGCGAAAGGGCATAGCTGAAGCGCGAGTTTGATAGCTAGTGCCCATCCAGAAACAGTGCTACTGCGGTCGGCTCACGCGACGCGAACTTTCACCGACTACATGTAGTTACTTAT